>JAATLQ010034240.1:6290-21722 GCA_013421005.1 Heliconius erato x Heliconius himera
GGTGTGACTGCAAAACCGACTGGTTCTGGGTTCGATTCCCACTCGAGGAGATGAAATATTTACTTAAATTTATATTTTCATTTCTTCGCTCTGGTGTCGAGGTTAAGCGCGGCGTTGAGTTCTGCCACTCAACACGCAATGCCTCCAGAATTCGGCAGAAAGTGGGGAACGGAGTGTCTTAACACTAGGTTCCCTCTGCCTACCCTGCTGTGTGCGGGATACAGCGTGAAGCTAATTTATAACTAAATGTATGCACGATATTTTAGTGTACATATATCGACTAGTTATAAATATTTTTATAACACATTTTAAATAATATAAAAGAAAATTATAATAAACATTTAAAAGCTATATTGATAAAAGTATATGTTTTCCGTTCTTGTATGAAATCTTACAAATTTTCCATTAAAGGTCAAATTCTAAAATAAAAAAATATTGTTATTATTATTATTATAGCTATTTAGGTGTCTTTTAAAATAGTGCAGAGTTAAGTTCCGCCACTCAACTCACAATATCTTGAAGCGGAATGTGAAAAACGGAATATTTTGACACTAGGTCCCTCCTACCTACTCTGCTAATGTTGAAGCTGAAAATAAATATGTATTTAATTATAAGGCATATCCCTTAAATATTTTAATACTTTGATCTCACTTAAGCATTTTCTATTTTATATACAAACTTCTCAATATATATCTTCGTGTTTATGTAAACGAGACTTTCAATTTCATTTAAAAAAAAAACTTTTAAAAACGTTAAAACTTTTTTTAGCAAAAAGTCCCGTTTATACTACTGATATGTGTATTTAAATCATTGATGTGAATGTCTTATATTTTTAGTAATGTGGTATTTTCTATAATTATGCTATTATTGTATAATTATTAATTTATATATTTTAAAAGTCATTTTTAGTAGTATTATGAATTATAGTGTATTTTTGTAAAGCTTATAAAATATTGTATTTGATTTCAAAAATTTATGAATCTAAAATTTTAAAAAATCTCATTAGTATATAAATCTCATCATAAATTGTAAAGCTATTTTAAAAATACATTAACTTAACACTAAAAAATGTATATCTTTCACAATATTTCTGAAATAAATATTATTCAAATATGTTTGTGTATTTGTTAATTATGTTACACCTACATATATAAGTAACTACCATGCTGTTTATTTATATTTGGCGATTCATGCATTTTAAATTAAAAATATGACCAGATATCTTAATATTATTGATATTTCAATATTCCTATATTTAAATATGTTTCAGACTAGATTTTACTAATTCATTTTTACAAAAGGCCTGAGGCCAATCGTGGCGCAGTGGCACAAAGTTTAACTGTAAAACCGACTGGTTGTGGGTTCGATCCCCACTCGAGGAGATGAAATATTTACTTAAATTTATATTTCCATTTCTTCGCTCTGGTATCGAAGCATTGAGTTCTGCCACTCAACATGCAATGCCTCCAGAATTCGGCGGAAAGTGGGGAACGGAGTTTCATAGTACTAGGTTCCCTCTGCCTACCCTGCTGTGTGCGGGATGAAGCTCATTTTAATTTAAAAAAAAATGCAAAAAAATATAGAAAACAAAAATTAACACACCAAAAAATTTTGGACAAATGGGCATTCTGATCAGCAGCATCAGCGGCATGGCACGCATATCTATTGGATTTTTCTGAAAACGAATAGTCAGCACTACCAAAATCTGAATGTACAAGCCATGGCTTGTAAATAACCATGGTTATGGGTTCAATTTGTATACAATGGAATGGTTATGTTAAAATTATTTTAATATCTATGAGGCCAGTCATGGCGCAGGGGCACAAGCGTGTGACAGGTGGAGGGCTCGATTGCCACGCGTGAAAATGAAATATTTAATAGGTATTTTGATGTCTTCGCTCTGCTGTCGAGGCAAAGCGCGCGGTTGAGTTCCGCGACTCAACAAGCAATGCCTCCAGAATTCAGGCGCAAAATGGAAAACGGAAGTGTCTTAATGGGAACAGAGTGTTGGTAACGTACACTAGGCTTCCAGGTTTCCACTGTCTGCGCTGCTATGTGAGATACAGCTTAAAGCTAAAAAAAAATAAATTCAGTTTGCTAAAACAAAGTACATCGTTAGGCCAACAATATGAACCCACAAAAATCTATAGAAATATTATTTACTAGAAGGCGCGCGCGGCTTCGCCCGCTTATTAGGAGTGAATTCTAAAAAAACCACGAAACACGTGTTCAATAAAATATTTTTAACAGTCTGAATTTATTTTTTATAAAAATCGGTGGCAATTTAAAGATTTTTCCATATAAACTTTCAACTCCTTATTTGAACCTTTAGGGGATGAATTCTTAAAAACCTAGAAACACGTGTTCAATGAAATATTTTTAAGAGTTTGAATTTCAAATTTTATAAAAATCGGTACAGATTAAATTTTTTTTCCATACAAACTTTCAACCCCTATTTCATCCCTTTAGGGTTAAAATTTTTCAAATTTTCTTCTTAGTGGATATCCAGAATATGAAAATAAACATCTGCCCAAATTTCACGTTTCTACCATCAGTGGTTTCGGCTCTGCGTGCGTCTTACCTCAGTCAGTCAGCACAAGTCCTTTTATATATATAGATTATATTCTATGACTAAACGGAAATCGCTATCTGACACATTTATATATGAATTGTAAGTCTAAGTACATACTTAGGTTAACAATAGTTATTATTATTATTATCTTGTAAATGGTGCAACAGTTATTATTAAACACATATATCCACTAATATAATAAAGTTTGTTTGTTTAAACGCTAAGAACTCTGGGACTACTAGACGGATTTGCTTTTTGTTTTGTTTTGTATGAAAGCGACATTCCTCAGGAGTACTATAGGCTTTATAATAATACGGTTTAATTCTTAGTTAGCATTAAATAACGAAATAACAATAATAAGAAACGCCATCTTATTACTTTAACCGCGTGCGCTAGAGAATACTATTAAATTTATAAATATATAAAACTTTAATTCAAACAATGATAATTTTTTAGAAAGCTTATAAAGAAAACCAATTTAATTTATAACAAATTTCACTTCATCTTCCTCTGAATTTTCTTCTGCACACTGAATCGATTTTGAATTTGCTAGGTTAAACACGCTTATCTTAGAAACTGCATCTGGAACTGGTTCAAATTTAAAAAATGTTCTTCTGTTGCCTATATTAATTGTTTCGATGTAATCCGCTATACTTGGGAGATGTGCCATACAAAATTCTTTGTTATCTTCATTTGGCCGTGCGAGCAATGCCGCGGGTAAAAATAAAAGTAATCATGAAAACAACCATAAAAATAACCGTATAAATTATTTTATTTTATAGTTAAAAATAAATCCTAAAGAAACCTTTTCTTTAAAAAAACGAGCAATGTTTATTCATCATATGACTATGACACGAGAACAACATATTCAACACAATGAATTATTTATAACATATTTTGGTCCAATTCATTTACATACATTGATAGAATATTTGAGGTCAGTCCTGGCGCAGTGGCACAAAGTGTGACTGTAAAACCAACTGGTTGTGGGTTCGATCCCACGCGAGGAGATGAAATATTTATTTAATTTATATTTCCATTTCTTCGCTCTGGTGTCGAGGCAAAGCGCGGCGTTGAATTCTGCCACTCAACACGCAATTCCTCCAGAATTCGGCAGAAAGTGGGGAACGGAGTGTCTTAACACTAGGTTCCCTCTGCCTACCCTGCTGTGTGCGGGATACAACGTGAAGCTGATTTGTTATCTATTATTACTCTAAATAAAAAAGCAGCTTCATGCTTCTTCCCACATATTAACACACCAGAAGGGAACCTAATGTTAAGACTGATAAGTGGCGGAACTAAACGCCACGTTTCGTCTACCAGAGTGAGGAAGTAAATAATTTAAATATAAACATAGAGGACGTTGTGGTACAAAGGCAGAGGCGTGCGACTGTAAACGCGACGGTTGTGGGTTCGATCCCACTGGAAGAATGAAATATTCATTTCTTCGCAGTGACAACGAAATAAAGCGCGGCGTGGAGTTCCACCATTCAACACGCAATATCTCGAGAATTCATCGGAAAATGGGAACGAAAGTATCTTAATTAGAACCTCCGTTGTTTCCCTCTGCTTATACTGCTAAATAAAATGTGAAGCTCCCAATGGGTATCGAACCCAGAACACACGAACACGATACAACTTCACTTACCACTGCACTAAAGTAGCTCTAAAACAATATTTAATGATTAAACGTAAAAAGTAACAGTTTAATGCTTACAAAAAACATAGGAGGTATACCACACCATACCACTCCTTGCCAATAATTGGCAGATCCATCATAATTTATAGAGACTCTTTAACTAATTTGCAACAGTATCAATATCGTAGACATAATATAATTTACTGTAAGTACTATATAAAAGCAATTAATATCAGTTATCTGTACGTCGTTGTAGCGCTTCAATTCATCTGGGCAACTCGCACTGCCCTCAGTTGCCAAAGTAAGCAGTCTGCACTATGAAGATCAGATAAATGTAAATACATTGTACCGTCGAATTTTTAAGAATATGAGGTCGTGGATTCGATTCTACTCGGAGGAATGAGTTATTTCCATTTTGCTCGTTCTGGTAACAAGGCATGATAAGAAATATGTCTATATATTTTTTTACGTATACATTTAGGTTATAATGGTGATACTGAGACATAAAATTAATTTCTAAGATGTATGACATATAAGATATAACGAGGCTACGCAAATTAATATAATTTTTATTTAGTTTAGAGGGATTTAGTAAAAAAATAGGTTTAACAAATTTCTCGTTTAATTTACTATATTACGATGGAATCCACGTCGTAACGGCTAAACAAATGTCAATATTTATATAAAAAACGATCAAGTGCGAGTCGGACTCATCCACCGAGATTTCCGTATTAATTTCAAGATTGTACGGGGTAAGTTCGCCTATGCGGGCCTATGCACTCGTTTTGTATGAAATAGTGTACAAATATAAATTTGAAAATCATTTAATAATATTTTTTTTGTGAAATACCTAAAATTTTCACCTTTATTTTTTTTTTCCTGTATTTGTATTGTGAGTTCTTATTCTGAACTTAATAACTGAAGATCTACGAGAAAGAGTTCTAATTACGAATTTCATACAAAATGCATTAAGAACGATGCATAAATCTTTTAATTGCGTTGATTCAGAAGGTTCTTTTTACCCCAAGAGACCGTAGACCTTAGACCTTAGACCTTAGACCTTAGACCTTAGACCTTAGACCTTAGACCTTAGACCTTAGACCTTAGACCTTAGACCTTAGACCGTAGACCGTAGGCATATATTTAGTTCAGCTTGATATCTCCAAGTAATCTCGACGAATGTTCACACAGACAGACTATCAGATGCACAACCAAATGAAGGAACACTGTTCAGAATTCAGGATAAAACGGAACCGATTTAGGAAAAAGGGTTCCATTTTTTCCTTTGTGTGTGTGATGTATGTGAATGAGTAGAATAGAGGTATAGAACCCAAAAAAAACATATTAACGAAAGAAAATTAAAACGTAATAATTATGCTGCGACAGGGTGGCGTCTAACCTTATAATTAATAGTTAATTTATTATGACATAGTGGGCGTGGTATTGTAATCTATTTGTTATCGGCGACACAGGAACACTCCTGCTTGCTCGATGCTTTCGTTCTACATGAACTAGCTAAAAACTGTTTAAAAACTCTTCTTTACATATCCTAAAACAAATAAAGAATATCCCAGTGACTCTTTTTATATTTACCAAAGTTAGCGTATCATTCATATGCTGCGCCATATATAAACGCAATGGTTAGATCCGTACTCGGAGGAACGAATTATTTGCATTTCTTCGCAAAGACAATGCACGGCGTTGAGTTCCGTCACTTAATACGTAGTTCCGTCACTTAACATTACACCCACTCTGCCTACCAGCTACGAGTATATAGGGGATACAATGTGAAGTCACGCGTCAAGTTTTAATCCAATCAAAAGTTTGATTTTGTACATAAATATTGTTACAACTTTATATAAGGTATTGAGCAGCGATAAAGAGCTTTAGGGACAGAAGCTTTCTGTGGATAACGAGACTAAAATAGGCGCCAAAAATACGAACGAGAGTAGTCTTTTGGCGCCTGACTGTCTAATATCTATGAGAAGCTCAGTTGTTGATCACAATTTCACATAAAAACATGTGTTTTTCGTTTGTATATCGGACCCTTAGTCTTATTTTGTGAATTCGTAATATTTTTTTAAATTTTATATTAATAACGTAAAAAAAATCTATATACAATTGTCAACATGTTTTTCAATAATCTTTCCACAAGAATACATATAAAAGTCCGAAAATAGAGATTTGATAGAAATGGGTAAAGAAAAGTAAAAATTTAATTAAAAAATGATTAGTTTAATCATTTTACTAGCGATTGTGAGTAAAAGTGTATCACACGTTGAGTACAATCATAAAAAGTTAAAAGAACAAAGTGAAAGCAAGCCTATACTAAAATGTTGTGACCCAGGATACGCTTATAGTTTCAAAGATTTGATATGTGTTGAAAATGGAAATCCACTTCGTTTAGAAGTTATTAAAATCAATATCAATCCCATGGTCTATTTTCATTTTCACTACCGGAAACCAAGCTGTTCTGAAAATGAAGATCGAGTAGTTGTGAAAGAGGTCTACGATGAGAACATTGCTTTAGGAATAGATAACGTAAGTTTTAACTAAGAATAATATATAGGAAGTTCAAGAACGATTTTTTTAAATTGTTCTTTTCTAATCTCTATAGGATTTGACTTCAATTATTCCAAGATTGAAATTAATTTAAAATTAATAGAAAAATTAAAATCGTTAAAGAACATATGAAAGGAAGTGACATCGATAAAGTCTGTCTGTTTGTTTATATTCGATTATTCGTGATGATATAATAAACAAGATTAGACGGTAGCAGCTGATGGCCTTCTCTTTAAATATATATTAATGCGTAAGTCATAACGAAAATTAATATGTTTAGTGTATAGGAAATGTTTCATTTCCTAAAAACTATTAATCAAGTTAAGCCCTTTCTAATATAATATTAATTTTCGTGTTCATAAAAATAATTCACGATATTCCGGCACCGTCTTGTTTTTAGATTCGATGCTTTAGAAAAGAGTTGGGCAAATCTTAATTGCAATTAACAATTTAATATATTAGTCATTTGTTTGTGCGGAAATCACAATTAACAAATAGTTGATTGTTATTTAAAGTTTAATTAAAAAAATAAAATTAAATGACGCTTCACGCTGTATCCCGCATAGAAGAGAGAGTAGACAAAGGGAACCCTAGTGTTAAGACACACAGACACAAGAGCGAAGAAATGAAAATATAAATGTAAATAAAAATTTCATTTCCTCGAGTGGGGTTCGAAGCCACAACCAGTCGATTTTTCAGACATTTTGTGCCTCTGCGCCACGACTGGTCTCTAAAGTTTATTAATTATCAACTAATAAATTTACAATGAATTAACTCTTAGCTTTGATTTCCACATATCGAGATCGATTGTTAATATTTATTTTTTAATTGTAATAAAAACAAAACCACTTTGCTTTATATAGCCAATAATATATTCTTAATAAAACATTATTTTTCCCTGCAAATAGAGTTATAATAATATAATATACTTTGATGTTTTGAAATTACGGAATACTTTCCTTCTCCACGACTGACACACAAACGGAGGCCAGTTGCGGTGCAGGAACATGAACATTGGCGATTATAAATGCGACAGGTTATGGGTTCGATTCCGACTCGAAAAAACGAAATATTAAATATTTTTCATTCTCTAGCTCTGGTAACGAGGCAAAGGGCGGCTTTGAGTTCCGCCAATCAATACGGAATGCCTTCAGAATTGTAACAGAAATATCCCAATGGAAATGGAGTATCTTAACACTAGATTCAGAGGATCCAGGTTCCGGTTGTGGATTTGATTGCCATTCGCGAGAATAAAATGTTTAATATTTCATATCCTCGCTCTGGTAATAAGCCCAAGCGCAGCATTGAGACCTGCCACTCTGATAAGCAATACCCCAAGAATTTGGTGGATTGCAGTGAAAACATAGCGTTTTAACATTAGGGTCCTAGTTCACTCTGTTAAGAATAAAAGTAAAGAAAATAACATTTTAAAAAGACCAAGACTATGATGGTAGATGAATGTAGAAAAGATGTAGAGAAAATAAAAGTTCTCTATTACTCAGATTCCGCGGACAGAAACCACTTTAAAAAGTTAACTCTAATATACTACTATAATTTAAAAAAATGCAAACACATTACTTAACAAACGCGATATCGGTTAAAAATCACATGAACATTTCAACTAAGTGTGCATAGTAAAGATACATTTTGAAATATTTTTATTACATAAAATATATGTTTAATTTTTTTTCAGCATGGGAATCTGCATATTGATACAGACAGAAATACAAATGCCGAAATCATTGAGCCGGAGAGATTTTGCGTAGATAATTTACTTTTGGAAAATGATACAGCCACCTGGACTATCTTCAACGCTATCATCTGCATGAAATCTTCAACTTTAGAGTACCACATTATTAATTCTACCTGTAAGTATATATACATACAAGCTATTTTTTTCATTAATAGCTATAAACTATAAGACTTCGAGTCGAAATTGAAATTATACTATAACTAAACCGAAGAGAAAAATATTTAAAATATAACAAACGGAATTTGAACCCATAAAATGAGTATGGTATGTCCTAAAGTCGATTCAACTTTATTTAAAATTTTATCGGTATACATTTAAAACTCATAGGGCAATAAAGTAATAAAAATGTAACAAATCAATTAAATCAAATTCTGAACTAGGCACTTGGCAGAGTTTCAAATTTGCATCTCTTAACGTATCTGATATAGTTATGATTCTCGTAGCTAATTTCTTTACAGCTATTTTAGTTTATTATTCTATCAAAATGTATGAAATATGTTAACGCAATCAAAATATACGAGCGTCTATGCATCAGTTTAGCTGTATTTTGTATGAAATTCGCCGCGTAATCAAAACTTATAGGGACATCCCCTTGCAATACAACCATAGGAAAAAAACTGAAAAATGGAAATTTATAGATGATGATGATCATAAGAAAAAGTAACTACAAAGTTATATTCGAAGTTCATTTTATATAAAATGAGTACAAGCCTTAATTAAGTTTGTCAACCGTTGACCTACAATCATGATATTGGTACGAAACCCTCCGGTTTTTTGTTTATATAGATACATACATACCTCCTCAACCTCAAACTCAGCTTCACGGTCTCTCTAACAGAGCGAAGAAATGGAAATATAAATTTAAGTAAATATTTCATTTCCTGGAGTGGGGATCGAACCCACAACCAGTCGGTTCTACGGTCACACTTTGTGCCCCTGCACCACGACTGGCCTCAATATACATACATACATACTCACATAAATTAAAACACATTAAGTAATTAAATTATTTTTTCCAAGGTCTGATAATATCATGTATCTTCATCCTGGTGACGGTTCTAGTGTACATGTGGTTACCAGAACTGAACAACGAACACGGACGTATTCTGATGGCTTATCTTGTATGCCTCTTCATCGGATATTCCTTGCTTGCCACTATGAAAATACTACTTTACTTCAATAGAAGTTCTGAAACGACGTGTTTCGCTCTTAGTAAGTATTAGTATTTACTCTTTATTTCTCTATTTATTATTTATTCATATTTCTCTATTTATTTTATATTCTATTTTAATATTTACTCTTTGAATATACACTCCAGAAGCCACTTGTGGTGCAAGGGCACAAACGTGCGACTGTAAGCACGACCGATTGTGGGTTCGATTCCTATTCGAGAAAATGAAATATTTAATATTTTAATTTTAAAAACGGACACGCAATGTATCCAAAATTCGGAGAACAATGAAGAACGGAGTGTCTTAACATTAGGTTCCATCTGCCTACCCTACTCTGTGCAGGATACAGAAATACGTGAAACTATGGATATGTTGACGTTTGGTCGTAATAGCGATGACTTTGACTCTAAATTAACATATCTGTTTTACTGTATGCTGGTATATTACAATAGAATTATTTCAGGATCTTTGCGGTTTTTCCTTCTTTATATGAATACGTGACATATCTCTTGTTTCAGCAATAGTGGTGTACTTTTTCCTTCTGTCTACGTTTTTTTGGCAGAACGTTATGTGTTTTGACATATGGCGAACATTTAGGTATGTCGTTTAACCTTAAATTTCGTACTAGAAGATGTTATATTTTGTTTATTTCTTACAGATAAGTATATAAGTGTTTAATTATGTTGATAAAAAATATATAAGAAAATTGATTAATATTCGCAAAAATAACGTAGGAATATTTTTCGCTGTTTACTATTGGCCATTCGTAATAATTTAATAAACCATTTTTGTAAAACCAAAAACATTTCAAATACAAATATTTCTGTAAATGTAACACAAAACCTATCTGCCACCAGGATAAAAAATTGTTTTAATATCCTGTATATTTTAATTTAATAAAAATAGAACAATAATTGCCAATATGTGCTATTTTCAGTGTTTTGTCTATGAATTCTGTGCCTGAGAATAATAAAAAAAAAATCAAATTGGAGGTTTGAATTTCATACGCCATTATTTTTCAGCTTCACATTGTAAGCGAGTAGTAGCAGAGTAAGTAGAGGGAACCTAGTGTTAAGACACTTCATTCCTCTCTCACTTGCGTGTTGAGTACTAGAACTTAACGCTGCGCTTTTGCCTCCACACCAGAACGAAGAAATGAGAATAATAAATATTTTATATCCTCCAGCGTGAATCGAACCCACAACCTTTCACGCATTTACCATGGCGCTACGACTGGCCCTAAATTTCTATGGTATAGCTTAAAATTAGATTAAGTTAATCTAATCATCTCTATCTAATTCCATATTTTAAATACATACTACACACTGTTTCAGCGGAAGACGTGGCTTAATGACGAACACGCTTATAGGACACGATAAATTTTACAGCTACTCAGCATATACGTTTGGGATTCCAACAATTCTGACAACTTTGTTGGTTTCCAAGGAATATTATTTTGTGTTACCTAGCTCATCTATTTTGCCCGATCAGGCGGAACCATGTTTCTTAAGTGGTAAGTTTCCCTTAGTAGTAAATGGGATCAAAAGAAAATAATATTTTATATATAATTAGTATACTAAACGTTAAACTAAACGTAAACTTCTTCTTCTTCTGACAGGAAGTAGAAAATCAAAGTAAAGAATATTTAGAATTTAATAAGATTTTTGTCGGTTTAGTTTATTAAAACTCCTTATTTATGAAGTTGTAAAAATTCAAATCTATTACCAAATTTTATGCCCTGGTAAAGTACTTATATTTTTTTTATTTAAAATCCACAGTCCCGTAATATTTGTGTGTAATATAATACTACTACATATTTTTGTGTGTAATAATATAACATCCACTCAACACATAGTACCTCCAGAATTTGGCAGAGAGTGGGAAGCGGAGTATCCAGACATTGTGAATGCGAAAGAAGAAGAGAAAGCGTGAAGCTGAAAAAAGAATAAAAAATAATAATGATATATGTATTATAATCATACACCTGTAAGATACACGTATTGTGTGGTTTGAAAAAATCCAGTGTTGAGTTTCACTACCAGGCTGAGTCACCGTGTGAATTTAAAGCTATTTATTAGAACTGATTCATTTTAGTTTCGTTATTGATTTTAATAATAAATGAAAATAAAATAAATAAATCAGCTTCACGCTGTATCCCGCACACAGAAGGGTAGGCAGAGGGAACATAGTGTTAAGGCACACTCCACTTTCCGCCGAGTTCTGGAGGCATTGCGTCTCGAGTGGCGGAACTAAACGCCGCTTAATAATAAATCCATAATTAAAATATAATGACTAACTTGTACCTACCATTTACGTACATTTGCGGTCACTACGGTCACTAGTACTATAAATTACATTATTTTAAATGTATTTTACATTGTTTTATGGCAGTATTGAGGAAAAATAAAATATACAATTGCCAAGTCTAATATTAAAAATGTGGGTTAAAAGTTCATTTAGAAACTACTGTTATAGCTTCTTTGTTATTCGATATTATTTTAAATAAAAGAAGGTTATTGTAGAGCAGTGGAATACCCACTCGGGATTTTTTTTTATTAATAATAATTGATATTTTTATTCTGCTCTAGTAGAATGAAGTGTGGCGTTGAGCTCCGCCACTCAACACACAGTGGTCGAAATTCGGGAGCGAATTGAAAACGGCAAATCTTGTTAAAACGAGTTTTAAATATAATATTATTTAACATTTTTATAAAACATTATTTTCCACTGATTTCGTTTATCACATTTTTGTTGTTTGTACGTGTCAAATAGCGGATCTCAAAATATGGTAATCTTCACCACAACAGGGAATAACTATTAATTATTATTTATAATTATAACATGCCCTAAAGGAAATTTAAACTCGCAACCACACGTCCAGTTTACCGTAAATTTAATTAAGGAGGAAATAACGTAATATTCCTTTTGTATTTTTTTAACAAACAAATCAATAGTACGGTGGAAGCCTACTACATAAAATATAGTCATATTTTATATAGTAGGCAGAAGGAACCTAGTGTTAAAACACTCCATTCCCATTAAGTCACTTCCATTCTCCACTTCCCGCCGAGTTTTGTAGATATTGCGTGTTAAGTGGCGGAACTTAGCGCTGCACTTTGCCTCGTTACCAGAGCGAGAAAATGAATATTAAATAATTCCTTCTTTAGCTTACAGTCACACGCTTGTGGCTCTGTGCCACGTCTGGCCTTATATATTTAAAATTATTATTGATGTTATTTAATAAAAATATTTCATAGAAATATAAAAAAAATGTCGAATTGAAAAATTCCTGAATGTACATGTAAATGTTTCTTATTGTCGTTATTTCAATCTGGTAACACTAAAAAGCGATGGATTTCACTCAAACTATATCTTAAAGCTTAAATGGATGCAAAATTAAGTAAAAAAGCCAAATAACTTATTCGTGAGTCATTGAACGTAAGTTTAAACTACTGACGAATACGTGTTACAATACCTAAGTAGTTTTATTTTTCATCTATTTTTGTTTACAGACGAACTTTTTTTAGGAAGGAAACATAATGCAATAATAACAATCTCGTCATTCTATTAAATTAAAATATTTTAATTTAGTTGCACACAATGATAACAAATATTTCCTAAAGTAAATTAAATACTATTAAAAAATTTATCTTAGTTAACAATTTAGCCTCGACGGTATGAGGTTTAGACATATGACATCCAATACGCACGTTTCAAGAGAAATTTGAGTAATAATTCTACTAAGAAATGGTTTATCTACATCTATTCTGCACAAATAATATTTAGAAGAAGTTACTTTTTTCATAAGAAAACCAAATGTTCTTAACGGAATTTGACCAAAACCTAGTTTAAGAGCTATAACTTGTTGGCAAATATTGTATTTTAACGCTCAAAGATCAATATTCGATAAAAAATTGTATGAAGCTTGATACTCGTTTATGAATTTATAAATAACTATAATACATTTTTTTACATTTTTAAAATACTATTACACTGTTAGGAAGTAAAATACTTTTTAGAAAACATAATATAAAAATTTTGAACAAAGCTGGATTTGAACCTGCGCCTCTTGGAGACCGCCCAACGTTGGATGATCAAAATTTTTATATTTTCTAAAAAGTAATAATAAATAATACATTTACACAGATACCTTCATTTTATTTTACAGGCACTAACAGACTTATCTATCTTTACTCCCCGATATTGGTGCTATGGGTCGCGGATATGACCTTTTTCACATTGACTATTGCAAAAATATGGCAAATTAAACAGCAGACATCGGTACTGTACACTGGAGACAGTGCTACACACTCCCGACATAATAATGAGAAACAAAGGTACTCTCTATATATGTATCATTTTTTTCTTAGTTCAAGTGTTCGCTCTTAAAGTTATATGTATATAGAGGAGCCAGATCTTGTGATAATCTGTTCTTCCCACCACAGTTTGAAAATTAACATATTTTTTATACCCAGACTTAATCGTTGTGATTTTTTTATATATGCAAATATTCATATAGCTACATAATATATAAGCATAAACATTAATCTTTCTGAATTTATTACTACTAGTAGCTTCACGCTTTATCCCTAGCGGTGTAGTCAGAGAGAACGAATTGCCAAACGCTACGGTCTCTACATACCTCTTTCGCTTCGTCCACTGTCATCAACCTCTTCATACATGCCCTCCGGGGGGTCCTCGTGCGTTTTACGTGACCTTCCTCCATTATCTTTGATACTGTGTTTTCTAAGGTCAACCGAGGTCTTCCCCTACCTCTCTTACCACTCACTTTTCAATCATAAATCTTTCTTGCCATTCTTTCATCACTCATTCGAGCAACGTGCCCAAACCAGCTGAGCACTTCTTCATTCTCACTGTGACATCCTCGCAAGTACCTACTTTTGAATTTGTATACGAGTATATTGTATATGTACATGCAGCCCATCCAAAATGAACCGTGATGGATCCATACAAAAATTATAAGTAATAATAAAACAAACATTGTGATTGAAAAACAGTAAGTAAAAAGCTGTTCAAATACATTGTGATATTTTAATGTGTAACTAGCGGACCCGGACGCGGCTTCGCCCGCTTGAACTATACGAATGCTTATTAGATATATTTATGAAATTTGTTTTTGAAAATATCTAACTAATTTAAATGAAAAAATATATATAAGTAAACGTAAACATACCTATTAAAATATTAATAAAAAAAAACTAAACAAAACCAGCCATTAATATCATCAAAGTAAAATAAATATTTAAAAAAATTAAAATTAAATGTGTTGTGTTATGTTTTTGCAAGTGCATGTGGTTATTTACATAATACTTAAATACATAAAAAATATTATATTTTTTGTCTCTGTCTGTCTTTCTATTTCCCCGAGCTAATGTTCAGAGCAACTGAACTGATTTTTATTGGACTTCCAGTAAGTACTTTCCACAATAAATATGATAAGTTTTGCGAGCAATATCAAATAAAATCCCAAAAATCTCAAACTACAATTTATTAAGTATATAACAACGGTATAGATAACCACCAACCGAGATGAAATAACCAACAATTCTTTCGAGCCGCAACTTTCACCACACCAAGAATTTTATGAAAATCTAACTAATCTACTACTCGAATAAGCGAAGAACCAAAGAAAAGTATAAATTACTTATAAACAGCAAATAATTCCATAAAAATTAACAGTAGTTCGAAAATGTATGAAAATTTACAAAACCGT
>JAATLQ010034241.1:0-21278 GCA_013421005.1 Heliconius erato x Heliconius himera
TGTTTCCACGCGATCATTAGAAAGCGGTGCGCTTCACTGTGGGCGCGAGTGCGCGGAGCATCGAACTCCATCCTGAGCGCGCTGGCTGACCGATGGGACTCCCCATTGCTTAGTCGCTGGGTAAGGCTTCATGCTCCCGCTGCTCGATATTGTCACTAGAGTAGGAGTCTCATCGGAAGCCAGTTTATGTATGTTTATATATTTATATGTATGTGTGTTTAGAATAAAAAAATGAATATATTAGAGGCCGGTCGTGGCGCAGAGGCACAAAGTGTGACTGTAAAACCGACTGGTTGTGGGTTCGATCCCTACTCGAGGAGATGAAATATTTACTTAAATTTATATTTCAATTTCTTCGCTCTGGTGTCGAGGTTAAGCGCGGCGTTGAATTCTGCCACTCAACGCGCAATGCCTCCAGAATTCGGAGAAAGTGGGGAACGGAATGTCTTAACACTAGGTTCCCTCTGCCTACCCTTCTGTGTTCGGAACACAGCGTGAAGTTGAAAAAAAATAGTACAATATCTCATCTTATGACACAACATAAATATAGAAATAGGTTGTTGCTGTTACATTCCATCTCTAAAACCTCTTAATAATAAATCGAGCTAACAAATCCGATGTAAACGTCAATTCTCAATTGTCTTCTGAAGCGTCGTCGTAACTCATACGTCCGCCGCGAATGCTTCAACGCTTCATGTAAAAAGTGCGCAACGGAGCGTGCGAGCCTCTCGCGTTTCTCCACACTATCCACACATATTTCCACTAAGACATATGTAAACGGCTGAATCGTGTCACGCTAGCTAAACAACGAAATTATCAGATTAGAATTGAAATTAAATTAGTTATGTAAAAAATATATATGCGTATGTGAAAATTACGCGTATCTTTTAAGTAAAAACGAGAATGGGCATCAAAGATTTGTGTTTAAAGATAAATGTTAAAGATGAAATGAAAGCGAAATGTTTGTTTTATATAAAAATCTTTTAATTTCGATTAAAAATATTTTGCGTTGTACACAACACAAGATAAATTCAAAAGTTTTTATTTTTTCTGCTCAATGTTTTTTTTTGCACCGTAAAAGTATTTAGGTTCCGTAAAGTTATTTTAAATTAATTTAGCTTTTTTTATTTAACAAATCACCACCACTGAACCGCTTTTATAATTAAAAAATCCTTCACTTTTCTAAAACTGACTTTTTGAAAGCTGGAAAATTAAAACTTCGACTATAAACCTCAAAGAAGGAGGCCGTGACAAGGCGAACTTTTACACGATTCTCTCTAAAAATACATTCGTCCCTTGCGGTTAAATTTTTGACTGAACAAAAATATTCACCAGCCTTTACCGTTTACATTCACATTTCTCTACTAGGAATGTTGAAGAAAAAATAATAAAATCAATATTTCAAATATAAAAAACAATAAAATTATGATAAAACTTGATAATTGTATAAAGCATACGTTGATTTATTTAAAAAATATATCAAAATATTTATTGTAGTAGGGTGTAAAATATTACATAGATTTCTATGTGGATGTAGACTAGATTCAATATTCATTAAGGCTGTAATTGCCGTGCAGGAACTCCTCTAAGAACGGCTCTTAGCTAAGGCTTTTAATATAGTACTTAGTACTTGATATAAAAGCGTATACCAATAATACTAAAAAATATGTTACGTCAGTGAAGGGCTTATCTTAGTTTATGAGAAACCTTACGTAAATAATATGTATAAATATGTCAGGTTTTGTACATACATACATATATGTATATGAAAAAGGTCAATTTAAAAAAAAGCACGGGCGCTAGCAAACCTGTGAAACTCATTTTTATTTTACAAAAAAATATCTAAAAAGTTCTCCAACCGTTATAACTTATACTTCACAAAAATTAAATATAAAATCATTAACTACTAATATCAATCCGCAATTATAACATTTGTGTATTTTTTTAATTTTCTATTCAGGGACCCTGGACTTTTTAAACTTAATATTCGTATACGTTTATAATTCCTTTAATTAAAGTAACTATCACTTGTTTTACTCTATCCAGAAAACGTTGTTTCAATAACGAGATGATATGTAGGTATATATAGATATATATACTGAAGTACCGTGAATTTGTTCGAAACTTTTGATGTGTTCAGCGTTTTACAACGTGGAGTTTATGATCCGTTTTTCACGTTGCGACGTAGGTACGTACCTACATGTATGTACGTCGTAAAAATTGGAATTGTTTTACCATTTAATACTAAAGCATATGTAAATATAAAACTGTGGTGTCTATAATTATTCCTTATATTATTTATATAATAACACTCATGATATTTTAAAATGTTAATCATTCTATTTTGTGTACGAAAATTAAAACTTATTTAAATATATACATTTTAATATTTAAAAATAAATGCTGCCAACGTCCTATTTTTAGAAAAAGAACTTGATCGTAAAAAGATAATTAATTTGTTGGTAGGCACATATGTACATTCGTGTTTCTCATTATCTAAGGAAGGAAAGAGCAAGTTTGTTCTCACAAAAGAAAAGTCTTATTTATTTTTTCAGCGGCCGAAAGTTTCGATTGCACAAATTAATCGCATTACTGAGCTGAACAATAAAAGTATGGTGTGTAGTCGCTATCACATACTGTAGTTTCGTTAAGAGTTTCTCTGAAAGACGAACTTGCCAAGAAAATACGAAGATAGTTATATTCAAAACGTATATTTTACTTAATTTTCTTCTATTCTTTGCCAATTGCTAGTAGTTCGAGTTCATTGAGATTCAAGACGTACATGTAATGATTAAAATTTTCGATGAAACGCGAAAAAGACTCTTCTTTTTATGACTTTATGGGGAAATAAAATATGAAATAATTCATTCCCCCGAGTGTGAATCGAACCCACAACTGTCGCATTTAAACGCCTGTGCACCACGAGAGAGCAAACAAGAGACAAAACAAATATCAGATAATATATATTACTATTTGATAGATATTTACTATTGGGAAATTCAACGGAAACAGCTATTTCGAGAGTATCTATCTACCGATACAATTTCGTCGAAGGAGGAAATTTATTATTGGACTTGCATAGCAATTAGACGCAGCCGGCAATTTGTGCCACCTTCGGCTGGTTCCCACATTGCAATTAATATAGTTTTGTATGTGCTCTATATATATTGTATTCAAGAACACAAACCATTGTGTTAAGTGTTGTTTTTTATTAATCTTCATAAAAGCTTTTAAATTCTACATAGGTATACCTTAATATGTAATACTATAGTAATGTAACATAATTACAAAACATTACAATCCACTTTTGTTTTGAAGATAAGTAATTTAAGATAAGAAACATTAACAGAAGTCTTGAAATAAAAAGGTAACCTAAAAACATGGTGACAAGGGAAATATTCGTTATCTCTTTGCATTACATAAATTTCGTACTCCACGAGGATCGTAATTCCAGTGCCTTCCTAATTCTGGAATCATTGCGTGTTGACTGGCGGAACTTACCGCCGCCGCGCTTTGCTTCAAAGCCATAGAGAAAAAAATGTTTTTTTTTAAATTAACTTCAAAAGGACAAAAACACATGTCTTTATTATTATCAAGTAACAAATAATTTGCACCATATGTAAACAGTTGTAGGTTTCTTTCAACCTTAACAATAAATAACATTTTTATTTCTATATAGCGTGTATCATTTCGTAAGATAAATAAACAGTCTAATTCTGCCTCTTTCATACAACTATTACACGTACACGCTTCGCTTTGCGGCTTCGCAATGACGGCGAAGTTTTGACAATATAAACAAAGCTACAGATATATTTTGATAATAAAAATAGATATTTCTAATTATTTTTACTCATGTGAATTATACCAATACCTTTCTCAAAATTATGCTGAAATATTATATAAAGTAAAATTCTAATTAACTTGAATTTTGTTGTTCTAAATTATACGTTGCCTACATTTAAATAGAATACTAAAATTAGTTATTTAACTGACTATATAATATTAAATGTGTAAAAGAATATTTTGTAAAGTATTTTACTAGATTAGCTTGAGTTTAATTACTCATGAAGTGTTATATCAGCTTTCACTTTGACTTGAAAGTAAAAAACCTTTTGAATAATTATTTAGGTTAAATTAAATCTTCATTCAATATAAAAAAAAAAATATGTCCTATAAATATTATACAACAATTTCTGTCAGTTTTCTTAGAGATAATACCAGTAACTATCTAAAACTGAGACATTTGTACCCAAAGAGATTAAAGTCCCCATACCATAAATTTTAAATATACGTAGCTAATGGTGATACATGGCGGTTAGGGAACCCAATTTAAACTTAGCGAGTTATGCGAAAAATAAAAAGATTTGGTAAGCGTCCTGCATTTGTACTGCGTCGAAAGGTGTTTTTCTTGAAATACGTGTGAAAGTAAAACTAAATTTATGGATCTCTACGTAGTAGAGTAATTCATATTCCTCAAGCACGAACATGTGCTACTGGCACGCGGTCTTTATAAACACAAACAGAATGTGTATAATGAAACATCAATTAATTTACATATTTATTTGATTTTATGAAGATAACAAGAAAAAAAAATGATTTATCTGCTGTTTTAACAATTTATGTCTTAGCGTTTACATAGATAAATTATCTAGTTTGCTGTTGCCTGTCACAACACTGTAGGTACCTAGTGCAATTAAAAATATTTTAACCAGTGAAAGATAAATTTGACTAATATATTAAATAGTTACAGTATTAAAAACGACAAAGACGACGATCAGCGAAAAAATCTAAATAGAAAAGAAATAGAACCATCGGAAAATAAAGGATGTGTATTGGTAGGTGAAGGTGACCCCAGTACCTGTGTACATACTTCACCTCCATGTATGTTTAGCGATTTTCAGTGCTTCAGCGGATACTTGAAAATTTGTTATATTATGGAAACAATCGAATTCTTGACGAATCTTCGTAAGGCAAATACAACTTGATTGTTCAAGCTCCTGATTTTTTATTCAACAAGAGGCCTTTCGTATATTTTTTTTTCTTTATCCCATACCGGGATAGCCAGAGAGGACGGAGCGCCAAAGGCCTCTGCTACATGTTACATAACGTTAATAGTCTTTATCTAACCCACCGTATACTTACCTCGGCTTCGCCGCTGGTAAAAACTATTTGTAGAATAGTTATAATTATACGTGATTTAAAATCCATTTAACATAAACTGTTTTAACATTGAACAATGTACATGTCCATTGGACAAATAGTAGCATCGATTCAACAATGTAGCAAATAGCAAATATTTATTTAAATAAAAATATATAAGCTTAAACAAATGTATGTATGTCTGCATTTAATGTTCTTTTGTTATAAAATTTCACCTAAAAATTAAATATTAGCCATTGCTTATCGTACAGACTTTACATTTAGAAACTTTAGGAAAACCAATTAAACGAACTGTTAACTATTATATATTTAAGTCGCTTCTTTTAAACATGAACTTTTGTTTTACCGTGTAAATGGATCGGAACAATACTTTATATTCACAAAGTAATGAAATGAATTGCCCCAATGACTGAAATGGTAATCGAGCGAAGCGTAAACACCCAAAGTGGAGAGCCATCGTCGCCTTTAAAGGAAATAGTCTCGTTACTATCACAATGACGTCGTCATTCAGTCGCTCTGGCTTGCGTTTGCCTTTCAAGCTTGCCAAGCTTAGAATCCTTTAGATTTTGTTTTTTAAATACATTCTTCTGTATAGTAGGAAAAAATATATACTTATGAATCTATGAAAATAAATATTATTATTTCATTACTTACTAGTGGTGAGTAATAGGGTAACATTAGAGTAACACAAATTATTATAATATTAATAAAATTTATCACAAACGACCTTTGAGTCCATTAGTAGACCAAGTAATATGATACAAAACAAAAAGAAAGAAAGTTCGTAATATAATCTTATATGTAAGAGGTGCTAAGACAATCACGTTGCTAAGTTGAAATGACGAGAAACAACCCTTTGATGGTATTTCTTTTTTGTTTTCTTTTTTTTTATAGTTAAGACAAGACATTTAGTAGCTAAAACCAACATGAAACAAAAAAAATGCAACAATAATCATTTAAAATAATAGCAAACGAATGATTTTGCGTTTCGTTTTTCGCGTTTTTTCCATCCTCAAAAAGGAAGTCATTTCCTTTTTCTCTCACTAAATTTTCCACTTGCCGCCAATTATAAAACAATTTCTTTTATTTTGCTAAGTGGTGGAACCCAATGTTACGATTTGAAATAAGACCGTGAAAATAACAAATAAGCATAAAAAAAATAAGCATACGAAAATTGTCCCCCGAGTGAAATTTAAACCCACAACTATCAATAGTTACGACGACCACGACATATTTAATAATTCGTGCATGAAGTAAGGAACGTTCACTACGATTTCAACTGAACCACTTTCGACCTTCAAGCCACACAAGCCAAGCCTCTTATCTGCGTCTACCGGGTGACCACTGGGAGAAGATAAGACTCTGTTCCGTTAGAAAGTTAGAGATTTAACTTTATACAAAGACTTTGTTTCTGTCTGAAGTTTAGTTAGGTTCGTTTTAACTCCGTTTTCTATCGGATAGTTACAGTTCAAGTTAGTAACTACAATAACGATTTAAAAAATAAATTAATCAACTTCACGCTGTATCCCGCAGACAATAGGGTAGGCAGAGGACCTAGTGTCAAGACGAAATAACGACTTTAACATTCATATAATATTTAGAAATATTTTTATTGCTTCATAAGCCTGCTACTGTAATAATGTATATTTAGATCATATTATATAATCCTAATTTTATTACAAAACATATCAAAATTAATTTATAATGAGACTTTTAGGAAACTAATAGAATTCATTTCAATTTTAACTTGTGGTAGGTATGTATATGGGACGCCTGATATGCTATGGCCAAACATATAAAAGAGAGAAATGGTTTATATTCAAATTATATGCTTACACATTCATTTCAAAAGAAAAAAAATTAAAAAAAATTAGCTTCACGCTGTATCCCGCACACAGCAGGGTAGGCAGAGAGAACCTAGTGTTAAGACACTCCGTTCCCCACTTTCTGCCGAATTTTGGAGGCATTGCGTGTTGAGTAGCAGAACTCAACGCCGCGCTTAACCTCGACACCAGAGCGAAGAAATGGAAATATAAATTTAAGTAAATATTTCATCTCCTCGAGTGGGGATCGAACCCACAACCAGTCGGTTTTGCAGTCACACCTCGTGCCCCTGCGCCACGACCGGCCTCTGAAAACCCGCCGGGACGAAAGAAAAAAAAATATTGTAAAATATGTTATATAAACTAGTGGAATTTTTTGATAAGAATGAACAAATTTTCCAGGTAAGTAGATTTAACGACAACGTCACACACCACATGGTCCAGACGCTAGATGCTTTTTATTACTAAATATATGCACGTACATATGGACGTAGAGCGGCCAACATGTGTGTATATAACGTAATTTCTTTTTTAGAAATAGTTTTTTATTTGACATTCATATATGTGTATATATAAAAGTATTGCACGCTGATAAATAAGATCATAAATGTTAATAAAAATAGATAAAACTTACAAGGTATTTCAAATATAAACAAAACTTTAAAATAAAAAGCAAAATAAAAAGAAATGGAAGAATTCATTACAAAATTCATATGAGGCTTTATTTAGAAATTGCGGAAAAATTAAAACACATCTTCAAAACAACAAGTAGTGCACGTATGTAGTAGTAATATAAAGCAGCATTAAATAATGTAGGTCACTGTATTCCGCTTTTGGTTTTGACATAATGCTTTTCATTAGAAAAATATTTTCAAAGCTTTTTAAAGAATTTTAAACGATGCCTGACAACTCATTGTTTTCAATGAAGATATAATTGTGGACTTATCGTACTAACTATAGCAGTTTATTTATATAGGGTCAATGCTCTTTACACTTTTATCCTTTGTAAAAATTATATCAGTTAAACATATACAGGATGGAAGCGTGCGCGCTCCTTTGATGGGAACAGCATATAGGGAATAATATTTTAAGCCCACATGTAAAGAAATTAATCAAGATACCTCAACAGTTTATACGTAGGATTTTTTCATTTCACGATGTTTATCCATACCTGTGTTTTGTGCGATGCAGTTACGAATAGATATCAATAACCGAAACACATACTCGTACTACTAAAGATTAGACAACTTCGAACTTTGACGCCAATACCTACGACTCGATTTCAATCAACGGTTGTCTATGGGTAGAGGACCTCAATACCTATCCATCCGTCCGTTAATCCTTCGATCGCTTTACAACCCGTACAAAATATATAACGAGTACAAATACTCACAATAAAACACACTTGCTTTTATGAGACTTGCCAAAACTTACATTATAATAAATACTTCATTTACGGACCTGGTAAGTAAGGTGATATTCTTTTTTTATCATTGATTGTTAATGTTTTAAGTTAAAAATTACTGTTTGTCATTAAGTCATCAGAATCGAAAATTTATTTTAGTCCAAAACTAAACTAATAATAAAGTTAGTAAGAAAATTTATTAATTTGTAACTCGGCAGAAAGTGGGGAACGAAATGTCTTAGCCTTAGTCTCTCTGCCTACCCTGCTGTGTGGGATACAGCGTGAACTTGAATTATTTATTTATTTGTATAATTAAGTATACATATGAAGTAAGTAAGTATTAAGTAAATATATAATAATTAAATTTAATAATTATTATTCAAATTCTAATAACGCTGACAAATCTTTCAAATTTAATTAATGTTCATACATTGTCGCACAAACTCATGAATATTTAATACACTTAATACCGCCACACGCTTGTATAATTGCGTAAAGAATTTTCTCAAATTTCGAATAGTAAAATTTATTAGATTTCAAGCAATGTTTAAAATAATTTATATATTATATTACTTTTATACATTTTTTTTATTACATCTTTAGCCTATTCAATATAAAGTTGAAAAATAAATCCAATACCTATCTTATCATTATTCCCGTTGAAATTAACAAAAGCTGAACATTCTGCATTATTGATAATTACCTGAAACAAGTAAACATTAATTCATTATTCATTATTATTATATAAAATTAAATAACCAAATTATGCAAATCGTTTTAAATTTTAAATTAGGTATCGGCAGAAAATGTCGATGAAATAAATAGTTAATATTCGTTAACCTCAATAATATTTGAAGAAAACTTTATAAATATTAATATTAGATGTAGCTCAAAATTTATTTGAATAAAAAATGTTATAAAAATTTGAAGGAACAACCTCGAATTTGGTTCATTAATACTAACAACGAAAACTCCAATTACAGCATAAGTTAATTCTGTAAAATTATTCACTACAAAATTTCATAATGCTAAAATTCTCGGTGTTTCTCATCAATGCCCGGTCTGTTTTGTTAACATTTAAATGTTATTTGAGGGAAGTAATTAGAATGTATTAAAATGGAGGTATAAAATATAAATACGGAACATCGTGACAGAATTAGAGCACATGCAATTGTTGCAAAATATTTTTTTAAAAAAGTTATGTCGGAGTTATTGGTTAATTATATAATAGACGAAGATAACTAGGACTTTTATATTTATTTACCTATCACATACAAATGTTTCATTTTATTAAAAATACTCAGTTCAGTTCTTTAATTATGGCGTTCCGAGCGTGCCAGTTGAGCACAAAGTCACTTCGCCAATTAATAGTATAGAGAACACGCGAAAGAGGTTGTACGGCAAAAAAAAAAGATAACAGCTCGGCGTCTGTTTATTCATAGTCATATATTTTAGAGTACTTCAAAGTTAGGCATTTTCTAAGCAAGCATTTTACATCGTATACCCCAGTCCAATACGATCGGACGTAAGTTTATTATGAATTTTTAATATAAAAAACTAGTGCTATAGTATAGATTGAAACTAAAAAATAAATAACAATTATGCCTAATGCATGTAATATATAAGTATTTTTTCGTCAATATTATTGAAGGAGGCAATGTACCAAAGTTATTTAGATTGATCTAAAAAAAACAAAAATATTTTATACCCTTAATTTATGTACATATAAGTTTAAATAATTTATCAGCTATACGCTCGTTCCCGCAAACAGCAGGGTAGGCTGAAGGAAACCTAGTGTTAAGCCACTCCATTTCCCACTTTCCGCTGAGTTCTGGAGGCATTGCGTGTTTGGCGGAACTCAACGTTGCGCTTTGCCTCAACACCAGAGCGAAGGAAAGAAAATATAAAAATCAATAAATATTTAACTTTCTCGAGTGGGGATCGTACACACAATCAGTCGATTTTACAGTCAAACTTTGTGCCTGTGCGCCACGACTGGCCTCAAACAATACAAGTTACACTCTTAATTACATAAAAATACTTTTAGCTGCATAAATTAAAATGCTTTCCGCCTAATATAAACTTACAACATTTTCGCTTTGACCTTACACAATTTTGATATCCACATCCACATGCATTGTGTGGAATAAAAATCATCGATATAAAAAAACTACTTAAATCACTTCATAGTATCGAAATAACATTTCTATTGTGAAAACATAATAAAAGTCGCCATTTAGTTGGCTCAATGCTTTTCATCTAAACAAAGGCAACTGTATATCAAGCTGCAATCCACTATGACTCGAACATAAAAAAAATTTAAAATTAAAAAATAGAGCAGAACTTCAAACGAAATTGAACCTCAGTTATGGCAAAACTGCCCGCAGCCACAAATCTCGTTATAATACGCAAGTTAGTCGCTTGGCACTGGTATTTCGTATTGCGGTCTGGACTATATGTTTTGGACTTCATATTTTAATTCATCGCGCTAGTTTCTAGTCGTCTAGAATGAGATAACGTTCTGTGATCGCCACAGAACTCGTAAAATTGGGTCATTAAGTTTTAATTAACAGCTCACTTACTCTACCACATTAGAGATTTTGAATAGTTTTATTGCTTTTGTTCGTCAAAAAATCTAAATAATAAATGTCAAATGTTGCAATACAATTTCAATAAAACGGCAATAAAATATTTTAAACAATGTTTTTTCATAATTAGAAATGAAAAAAATATATCATTATTATTTATATTCAATTTAAAAAATGAAATCATTTCAATAAAATATATTTTATTAATAAAATTATTAAAAGGGTTTTAAAATTATATAATTTACGTAGTAGTAACGAAACGCAGAAAATCTCTTTTATACATTGTTGCCGTTGCGTCAACTATTAAATCTCTGATAATTGTCTACCAGATCAATTAGCAGGGAGCTTCATGGTGAAACAGAAAGATTCTTCTGAAACTTTATGCGGCTTTAAGAGAAATAATCAATATTTTTCTTTAAAATTAAATATAGTACCAAGAAACACCACCTAAATCGTAATGCATTCCAATATATATTTTCTTATGAATAATAATAGCCTAATCATGACAAATAATAATAGTTTTTCATGGTGAGCACAACGAATTCTTTCTTTTCGAGGTCATATTTTGACACTGATAAATAGTACGGTGTACATATTATATATTAAGTTACTTATCAACAGTTCTTATTTGATAAGCCTTACATATTTCTATCGAAAACGAATAATTAATTTGAAAAATCTTATTAGTAAAACAACTTTTTTTCATATTTTTCCTAAATTTATTAGTAGTAATAACATCATTTTAACATGATTAAACTTAATACAGTTTCCTAATAAATTAAATAGAATATAGAACATTCCATTTCATATAAGTTGTAAGTATCACATTCGTTATTTATAAACGAAAAAAACATTTATGGTGTTTTTTTAAGCATTTAAGCAAAACCAAAAATATTAATAAATGAATATCCTTAATATTCGTAGAGCCTGGCGTCGTAGATGCTGGCATCTCGTAGCACATCGTAGATCAAAGCTTTAGTGCTACGACCCATGCCAACTAGTACACAAGCTCATATTTATCCAATTTCTGAAGGAGTGGTGTAAAATATGGAATAGGAGGATTTTAAAAGCATAAGTATTATAATATTGACAGTTAAATGTAGAAAACACGAACATTAATGGGCGTAAGACAAAGGGTGACGTTGAGCTCCGCCACTCAACACGCGATGACTCTAATATTGGGTTCACACGTGAAAAAATTAGACAGTATCTTTATATCGAACTGAGAATTATAATAATGTTTAATTTACAACAGACTCTATTTGCACTGCGATTGAATAATATTGACTTTTATACGTTTTGAAATGTTGTTCTTCTATAAAAAAAAACTAATTTATCATTAAAAATGAACATGCTATTGACTATTAAGGTCGCACCAGTTAAGGTGTTAATAGCATGACATAAAGATGATATTTTATAATATACTACACAATATATAAACTATTATTAATTTAGGTTGAAGAAATTCAACATAGTGTCTACTTATAGTTAATAATATATAACGGCCATGGCATAGGCCATGACACAGTAAAGAAAGACTTCATAACAAAATTTACTTCACCAATTTCTAGTGTTGTGACATTCCATTCTCCACTTTTTGCATATTTTGGAAACACCGAGAGAGAGAGTGTCAACTTTATCTTGTGAAATGATTTATTCAAAATTAACAATATTTAACATAATGGGAATTTCCACATACAGCACCTTATATTAATGGCCAAAACACAACAGACTATTTTCTAAAGCGGCTTAAAATACCTCGTACAATGCTTTGTTTATTTATTCTAGGCAGCTTTATGCGAAGTACGAAGATATAACACAAAAATGTCTGTTTTATTTTGGAAAATAGAAAATTTAATAACAGAATTTCTATATAATATGGATAGTTGTTGGTGGTATAACCTGTATATAATATATATAATTTTTAGGATATAGCATAGAGTTTAGGGCTTTTTACTTAATTGAATTTTCTTATTTTGAAGTTGTAAAACCATCGTTGCCAAGTGACTAGTGGCCAGGCCGGAACTAGACCTGCGAGGGGAGCGTCTTAAAGATATATCTATGTATGTTTAAAATAATTAAATTTAAAAATAAACGCAAATGGAAGTTACTGTTGAGATTATGTTTCTTATTTTAGTTTATTAGGCTTAAAATATGTTTAAAAATAATATTATAATATAATGTTAAAAAAAATAAAAGCGAAATCAAAATTCTAAAAACCACGCCCACGAGGCATGCCTTTGAATCGTAAATGGAAAACAAGTGAATTTGAATATTATGTAAATGTTTATTCATTGTACAATATACGACTTGTTTACAAGTAAACATGTTTGAACAACACAAAGTCATGTTTCAAATTACTTACAATATTAATATACCGTGTTTTTGATCCTTGAATAAGCTTAATTATGATTTTCTTATCCATTATTATATGACTGTAAAGACTTTAAAAGATATTTATTTAGAAAACGTATAAAAATTTGAACGTAGCGGGACTCGAACCCGCGCCTCCTGGAAACCGACCAGGCCAACTTTTATACGTTTCCTAAATAAGTATTTTTCTTTCCTAAGTGTGGAATAACACTTTAAAAATGTTTAACAAACTTTAAAATATATTTTTTGGATTTGCTTACATAAAATATGGGAAATGTTAATAATAAGATAATATATATTCTTTATTCTTTTTTGTTAACTGTCGGATATTATAGATAAAAAATAAAACCTTAAAACAAATCTACGTGAATGATAACTCTTCAAAACGACCGCCATATCTCAATGTCCCACCTGTTTCACCTTCATAAGAAATAGGAACCCGCATTGATTACATTTTGTACAGTTTACTATAGTATAGCTATTTGTCGACTTTGGTCTATGGACATTGCCACAGCAATCGTACAATATCAATAAAAGTGAAACGACCAGTATAATTCTGCCGAAAAGTAACAAAGTTATTATCACTGCACTGGTAGGTAGATTACAAATTCCAATACATATTTATTTAAATTTTATGCATTCAGCAAATTTTACCGAATAAAAATATTGTATTTATTTGTATTATGCAACCAAAATATATATATACTAGCGGACCCGGACGCGGCTTCGCCCGCTTGAACTATACGAATGCTTATTAGATATATTTATGAAATTGTTTTTGAAAATATCTAATTTGAATGAAAAAAATTATAAGTAAACGTAATCATATTAAAATATTTATAAAAAAAAATTAAACAAAACCAGCTACATTATTAATATCATCAAAGTAAAATAAATATTTAAAAGAATTAAAATTAAATGTGTTGTGCTATGTTTTTGCAAGTGCATGTGGTTATTTACATAATACTTAAATACAATAAAAAATATTATATTTTTAGTCTCTGTCGGTCTTTCTATTTCCCCGAGCTAATGTCCAGAATAACTGAACTGATTTTTATTGGACTTTCAGTGATCGATTTTACTGATTTACCCGGGAAAAATCTTTTTACACGTTTTCCTTGCGCGCGTACATAGATACTATATGAAATACCTATCTAAAGTCCTTTCTACATTAAATATGATAAGTTTTGCGAGCAATATCAAATAAAATCCCAAAAAACTAAAACCATATTTTATTAAGTATATAATAACGCAATAGATAACCATCCAAGATGAAATAACCAACAATTCTTTCCTTAAATAATAAGTACTTAAATAATATTATGCCGCTGCCGCACAGGGCCGCAACTTACACCACACCAAGAAATTTATGAAAATCTAACTAAACTACTACTCGAATAAGCGAAGAACCAAAGAAAAGTATAAATTAATTATAATTACATAAAAATTAACAGTAGTTCGAAAATGTATGAAAATTTACAAAACTGTCAGTCATCTGCCCGTTCGCGGTGGTCATACTATGCCGCTCGTAGGCTAGGTCATTTCGAATCAGTGACATCTCCTTAATTATTTATTAGAATGTTATACCGTGAACTATAATTTCAATCTAGATAAAATGTAAAAGTGACTATTACATTCATTTTCATAAGGATCAATATAAAATTATAGAAAATACATACAACAAAAACCCGATAAATATAAAGTAAATTAATTAAAATGATTACTTTTGCTTAACCTTCAGAGATAAACATGGTATATGTATAGCGGACTTTTTTAAACATTAAAGAACAATATTTTTGTAAAACATTGTTTTTATGTATCTCATAAGGTTGAGTCAGCGTAAGCCATGTATGCGTTAAGCTCATTTTGGGTGACGTTTTCTTATAACAAACAAACTTTGCAAACCGTTGCTTAGCAACGGTCGGTTGTTATTAACATGGCGGAATAAATTGCCTGTCAAACTAAAAAGTATTTTAATATATTAATATATATCGACAATATTACAAATATGAGAAAAAAAAGTAACCTATGTTCATCCGAAGACCCTTAAGTATCTCTTTATGAGTGTTTTATCACAATTGAATTAGCGGTTTGGCCCTGATTGCGTAACAGACAGACAGACAGATAGACAGAGTTACTTTCGAATTTATAATATAGGTATGGATATATATATATATATATAAACGTAACAGTCTCATATTAGTTAGTACCCATCATATAGCCTATCAATAGTGTTTAGCTAAAAAGTTTTTTTTGTTTTTTTTTTGTTTCACAAAATATACAATTAAGTAAACAATACATTCAAATACATTTAAAGAGGAGACTTGACGAAGGGACACAAAGTGTTGTGAGTTCGATTTTCGCACGAAATGAAAATATTTATTTAAATTTATATTTTCATTTCTTCGCTTTTGAATGTGTATTGAGTTCAGCCATTCAACGGGCAATGCCCTCAGAATTCGGCCGAAAGTAGGTAACAAAGTATCTTAACAGTAGGTTCCCTCTGCCTACCCTGCTGTGAGTGGGATACAGCGTGAAGCTGATTAATTACATTCAAATACAATAAGTAAATCGAAAAACATTTTGCTAAAAAAAATATTAACACTCCGTTCTTCTCGTTCCGCAAAAAATCCAAAATACTGTGCATTCTATTGCGATACGACGCACTTTGTCGTGCCAGAGCGGAGAAATAAAAAGAACTCACTCCCACGAATGTCGATGGAACCCACAACCACTGACAGTCAGACGCAGTATAACTGCGCCACGATACCCTCAAAAAGAAGGTGGGAATTGTAATGCATTATATGAATTATATATAATGAATATCTGAACCGTAGGGGTAAACCGTTATCCCATACCATGAATGATTAGTATGCACAGCATACACAGCCTTCGCGAGTATATGAGTCTGATAAGTGGAGTAACGCTGAAATAAGCTAGCTTTTCAACCCTAAGAATTGGAGTTCAAGATATGGGTCAACGCGCGCAGAATATATATCAAACAGATTAATGAAAAAAGTATTTTTCCTAGTTTATATTTAAGGAATTTGTTATTTAAATGTTTATTTGAATAAAATAATACAATTTTTTAGCACTTTAAATAGTAAAAGTTCAAAAACATTAAAGATATTAATTAGCAGGTAAAAATTAATACGAAAGTGATATAACAATAGTCTGTTTTGATATCCCCCGACACATTATGCATAAAATATGAAAGAGAAAAAAAAATAACATTATTAAATAATTAAACTATATATAAAGACATTAAAAATGCAAAACTAATACAACACAACATTTCGTTTAAAAATATCCTACCAGTAAAACAAAAGCTATTTTGTTTAAAAGTAGTAGTCTGTGGAAACTTGATTGGTATGTGTGAAAATTTTTGTGTTCTACAAGTACTAATGTACTGTATGTTTCCCTTAAAAAAAAAGTATTTTCAGATCTGCTTCCACGGTCTATTGATGTGAAACGATAAAAAAACACATATATCGAGATTGGAAATTAATTAATAATATCAAATTAAAGGAAATCCAATTATTTATGTTGAGTGCCGCCATATAAAAGATAATTTGGTGGATTTTTGCTTAAAGGGGGAAGGGAAGGATTTGATTTATTATTAGAACGTTATCGTTCACCCTACAGCAAGCCCGAAATGCGTCAAGACGTATGTACAATGTGGGTGTGTGAGTATTCCAAAAATTATACCACCTACCAAATAATGAATGCTTTATCGTATAGAATGTGACACAAAGCCGAGCTCATGTAAAACTCTTATTTTATTATGCAAATTGAAAAAAAATCTACAACAAAGGGAGAAAGCTCAAAGAGAGGCGTAGACTATACAGATACTTGCTACATGTGGTACGTAGCAGCATTTGCAATTAAAACTCTTTTATGTCAATGCAAAATCAGTTAAATTTCAGTGGCAAAACAATGACATGTAGAACAAAAGAACCACTATTGAATTTAGTAAACTTTGTCAGCCCAATGGAACGACCCATTTCTTTTATGTCGATAACAAACTCTATAGAATACAACGTTATAAAAGGTTTTAAAAATAAAAAATAAAAAAAATGTGTTTTAAATTTATAGCATTTATGTACTCGTAACTCTGCATAAAATATTACTCTATTCATTTACGCTGTCTTCATACGTATAAATTTATACTTCATACAAAACTTTTTGTTGGAAAACTTGCCAAGAGAATTTTAAATAGTGACGCCAACTTATCTAAGAATTCTTTATCACATATTAAAACACCGATATCTAAACCAAGCTTCAATTATTTAAAATAGAACAAAGTTTGGAAGTTTCCAAAGAATAATATATGAAAATATATAGTTCACTACACTTCACTATATTTCAAATAAACGCAACATATGAGCAAGAGGGAAGAGGATAAACGGACATGACGTAGAGATATCATTACTATAGAAAATTACAACTGAAAAGATTTATTTGAAGTTGGTACTATCACTATACCGTTATCACTAAATAAAAAGTATTACTGAGAAAAGAGAAATTATTAAAATTGGGCCATATCATAGCAGGAGCAGTTTATTAAAACCAAAATGTAGACATTTTACTTAGAAATAAATTAATAAATTAAGTTAAATTGGTAATTTAGATAGAAATATTATTATGATTTTTCCCTTATCTGCGTCTCCGCCCTGACACCCCTGTCTTCTATAAATTATTATAAATCGAGTTATCAACAAACGCTTTTAGATTGCGATATGAATATTCAAACGTTGCGTAGTAACAATGCGGCAGTAAGAAACTTGCCTATCCTTTATTTACATAATTAAATTAAATACAATGTAACCGTATTGAAGTTTAATTTTCTTATGCCATTTTCAAAATAGAGTATTGAAGATGAATAACTGATAACTAATAAATAAATAAATCAGCTTCATCCCACTGTATCCCACACACAGCAGAGTAGGCAGAGGGAACCTAGTGTTAAGACACTCCGTTCCCCACTTTCTGCCGAATTCTGGAGACATTGCGTGTTGAGTGGCAGAACTCAACGCCGCGGTTCAACTCAATCGACACCGGATCGAAGAAATGGAAATATAAATATAAGTAAATATTTCGTCTCTTTGAGTGGGGATCGAATCCACAACCAGTCGGTTTTACAGTCATATTTTGTGCCCCTGCGCCACGACTGGCCTCAATATCTTATAAAATGTAAAAATGCTAATTATAATAAGTGGGTTCGATTCAGATTCGAGTAAGAAGAATTAATTATTAGTTATTAATATTTTCATTTCTGTCTCAAAAATTCGGCGGAAAATAGGAAACGTAGTGGCTTAATACTAGGTTCCCTCTGTTTATCCTGCTATATACGAGATACAGCGTGAAGCTGAAAAAATAGAAATTTATTATAATTTATCTTAATATCTTATAATTTATTATATCATTTCAATTTAAAGGTTGATGAAAAGATTGTTTATATTCTGTTAAATTCACGCTCAAATTGCTTCGATATCAAGCAGCGTGTGATTGCATCGACAGCTGACTAAGTACCTAATCAATTGAAATATCGTGAATGGTGAAAGGTTTTAAGCAAATATTTGACATGGAAAATCATAAATTATAAATTTATTTGTTTATTTAAACTGTAATTTTTACGAAACCCATGAGAATAAACATTGGTTTGATGTCGTAAGTTTCTTATTCATGTATCTATTTCACCCAATGCTTATATAATTTTTATTTTTTGTTATTACCGCCAGTACATTAAATATGCCAGAATAATAATCTTTAAAATTAAAATCATGTAAATGGAAAATTACTAAAATATATTTTTCTACATATATTTTTTTCATGGAAACAAAACTCCTCTTACTGCAAAGCACTATCTGTTGTAAAAGGTGTCTTTTTTCTGAGTCTCATATTAAAACACTCTATCTAGTAAGTTTTTTCTTTCCTAAGTGTGGAATAACACTTTAAAAATGTTTCAAAATATGTATTTTATCCAACCTATAACATTGGATTTTGACAAAAATGTAAAAACAGTTTTGTTTTTTCAGGTAATTTCTGCCCCGAACGATCTCTTCATAATCCCCGATACGGCATGTGTGGGCGGCCGTCACAGCAAGTTGACGCTGACGAGTCGTTTGTATGAGAATTAATGGGCGGACTGGAATTCATTTTGGCAAAATATGTTATGGGATGTCGTGCTTAATAAGCATTCACGTCAGAAGTTTCGCTGCCTGCTATTGTTGTAAAAATTCAAGTATTAATAATTTTACTTTAATTTTATTATAAATTACTAATCAGAGCTACGTATGTATGTTTACATATATGTAAACGCATTAAAAAATTAACTTCACGCTATATCCCGCACACAGCAGGTTAGACAGAAGAAACGTAGTGTAGACTCTTCTTTGAGAAGGAATCCGAATTCTGGAGGCATTATTTAATGAGTGGCAGAACTCAACGCTCAAAGAGAGAAGAAATCTAAGCGAAGAAATGAAAATATTTAATATTTCACTTCCTCCAGTGGGAGTCGAACCCACAACCTGTCGCATTTATATTCACACTTTGTTTACACCACTACTGGCCTCATACGTACTAGTTTATCCTTAATGGAGATTTTCTGCCGTAGAAAAATTAGAACAATTTGATATATTAACCTTAATTCGTACAGTCGAAACGAGCACGAAATTTGTAAATGAATGCGATAAATCGACGTCTAAGAGATTTATATTTTATTTCTAATATTAAAACGGAAATAAGTTAATCTATACAACTGCTTTAATATTTCTTAAGCGACAAAATAAAATTATTTTAGATAAGAAACGAGGAAAAGTGTACATTTGGGAACGTTCCAAAAGTGTTAAGTACAAGAAAATGAATTATTATGCGACACTCCCATCTGTTTCCTAATATTTCTATACTTATACATAAATAAATAAAACTTTTATATTAAAGTTACTTAAGAAACCCTTAGATTTAAATCTGTTTTTCGAATACGGGTATAATCTTCCTAATTACTTTTGGTTATTGTGCACGAGTTACTTACATAATCTAGTAAATATATACGTATATTATTTAGTAAAAAAAATATTTACGAGGCCAGTTGTGGCGCAGGAGACAAGCGTGCGACTGTAAACGAAAGTGGTGAACGGAGTATCTTAACACTAGGTTCCCAGGTTGACTCTGCTTACCCTGCAATAAGCGGAATACAGCGTGACCCGCACATTATTTTCACGGTACTTGAGTAGCCCTTTCAAATAGGGCTGTAAATATGGCACGCCCTTATGGTATGTTTAAATTATACGCTTAATAAATATTTTTATATTTAGTCTCCATGTTTATGAATTTAAACAAAATCAAAATTATTAAATAATGATTTTACATTCAAAGTGTCATAAGCTTATAAAAAATTGATGATATCGTTCAAGATATCATTCTAACTTTATACTATGCCGCTACTAGATTAAATCGAATTTACATTACGTGTACAGCATTTTGAACTCTATAGTTAATAATCTAAGTCATATTTCAGTTCAATTACAAATATAGACCATCTCACTAGAGCTTAGGACTTTACCACTTAACGTCTGTATCGTATGAATTGCTTATATTTTGACATAGAGCAAGATTACCACTCTTATTAACATGCTTTCTGAAAGTTAATAACAGTTGTAATCTGCTGTATATATTAATTTGTTCCTAAAAGATTTAAGTTATATGTGAAAATGTACTAATGTATATATTTAATAAAAGCCTTTTTATTATTTTTTTTCATTTAAAAAATAATTTATCTTATAAAATATATGCTCAAAGTAGCCTTTAACTCTTTCAAATTTGTTCTTGACAATATAATTGAATATAGGCCTATATTATACTGTTATTCTACATTGATCCCGGTTTGATCCCGGATTGAGGCCGGTCGTGGCGCAGCGGCACGAGGTA
>JAATLQ010034241.1:21378-62560 GCA_013421005.1 Heliconius erato x Heliconius himera
AAACCGACTGGTTGTGGGTTCGATCCCCACTCGAGGAGATGAAATATTTACTTAAATTTATATTTCCATTTCTTCGCTCTGGTGTCGAGGTTAAGCGCGGCGTTGAGTTCTGCCACTCAACACGCAATGCCTCCAGAATTCGGCAGAAAGTGGGGAATGGAGTGTCTTAACACTAGGTTCCCTCTGCCTACCCTGCTGTGTGCGGGATACAGCGTGAAGCTAATTTAATTTAATTTTTATTCTACATTGATCTTAATTAACATATACAAAAAATCACAAAATTAATTTAAAATCGTCCAATCGTGCCATAAAATATGAAGCCTGAAAAACCGCGTTTAATTGTAGTGCGGTATAATACACACTAGTAACCGGAAATATACAGATGTGGACAGTAATGGCATTTAAAAATTTAAGCTTTCATATAAAATATTTAAGCAGTCATCCAAAAATTGGGCAACCCCTGAATCATAGACAACTGTATAATAGTAAACACAGTAAAAGATAATTAATTACATTTTATTTTGCTTTAATCTGTAGGTATATTTGTTGATAATTTACTAACTGAAATGTATATTAATGTTGGACTTTCTAAAATGCTTCTACTCCACGCTGTACAACGGAAAATAGCAAACAGAATGATTTCCTATCTAGCCTCGTGTGCCCTGTCCGGTCCAGATTCACTTTATTATCCGACCGATATTTCTATTCTACCTTATCGAAAGCAAGCAGAAAATGCAACAGCGTTTGTGGCCGTGGTACAATAATGCACAAAATGTTCTTAAAAGCAAAGAGTATTATAAAACGGTGGTGGCGCAGCGGCACAAAGTGTGACTGTAAAACCGACTGGTTGTGGGTTCGATCCCCACTCGAGAAGATGAAATATTTACTTAAATTTATATTTCCATTTCTTCGCTCTGGTGTCGACGCTAAGCGCGGCGTTACGTTCTGCCAATTAACACGCAATGCCTCCAGAATTCGGCAGAAAATGGCGAACGGAGAGTCTTTCACTATCCCTCTGCCTACCCTGCTGCGTGCGGAATACAGCGTGAAGCTGATAAAAAAAAAATATAAAACAAATATGTTATCACTTCCACTCCTATATAAGTTTTTTTTACTTTATTACATATATTAATAATTTGGATGGTAGGTAGAAAACTATACAATACTAAGTTATAATACTAACTATACAATTCGTTTCCATAAAATATCATCTTTAAAAAATAATATATACATATATTATAATATATACATGTACGATGTTTTCAGCACCAGCGAACAAAAGACATTCTTTGGGTGACAGTGAATTAATTAAATAAATTTTAATATTAATAATCAATCTCAATGTCATATTTGTTCAACAAAATAATTATTTTGTCAAGTAAATTAGTATTTTATTTACACACATACTTTAAAATTAAATAAATCAGCTTCACGCTGTATCCCGCACACAGCAGGGTAGGCAGAGGGAACCTAGTGTCATAAGACACTCCATTCCCCACTTTCTGCCGAATTCTGGAGGCATTGCGTGTTGAGTGGCAGAACTCAACGCCGCGCTTTTCCCTCGACACCCGAGCGAAAAAAATGGAAATTTAAATTTAAGTAAATATTTCATCTCCTCGAGCGGGGATCGAACCCACAACCAGTAGGTTTTACAGTCACACTTTGTGCCACTGCGCCACGACTGGCCTCACATACTTTAATGCTGTCAAATTGGAAACACGTTATTAGTCACGTAGTTTCAGCTTAGATAGTCGTTGCTCTCAAATGTGCCTAATTTTCCTTTCGATGTTGTCGCACTGGCATTATACGAGTAAGCGAGCAGAAATGGAACTCTATTACGTAAATTCCAATACAGTATTCAGAATATATCTTTGAGAATCTACAGAAAACATAGCAGAGCCGTTAAACTAGCTAATAGTTATAGTATAAATGTAAATATATTAGTAAATTCCTCTTCTTTTCATTTCCGTTAATACTGTTTTTGGGCGAAATAACAAGTATTTTCTCTTGTTATGAATTAGATGCACTATTTTTCACAACGGCTAGGACATGCTGGTTTTACATTTAATTTTCTATAATATTATCGTAATATTCAAAATAAAAGTACTAATGGGTTTAAGACATTTTTTTTATTCCTTTAAGAAATTTAAAAAGTCGTGAAAGAGAACCATTCGATTCAAATGTTATATAAAATCACATTTAGAATATTTAGAGCTCAATTACGTATTCTGAGGAGAATAAATTTAGAAATCTCTTTGTGCTCCAATGCGAATATCAGATAATTGAACGCTAAACATTTCCAGAGTTAATTCTTAATTCCCTTTGGAATACTGTCTTTAAACGGATTTTTTCTTTTACTTTATTCTCTGTAGGAACTAATATCAATGGTTTACCTAATTTCTATTTAAGTATTTACATGTAATATGAACATACATATTTGTATATGAACGTAGGCGATAGATATGTTCGAAACAAAGTACTTATTTAAGGAAGTTACATATGTTATTATACTAATTAAGAGTTATTTAGTGTTAATTGGATGCAAACATTTGCCTGAACCTTACTCTGAAAAAAACATGTACATACGTAGACCGAGACATACGATGCAATTTTAAGAAAATAAAAAAAATATAAAATCGAATTTTGAGTTAGTTTAAATCTAATAATTAACTCAAAATTACATTTCATGCTGTCACTATATCGGGTGTAGAGTTATTTCTCACACGAGTTAAGTCAATTCATGAAATACCTACATATATTGAATTCACAATGGTTTCGGTCTGATTGGGACAAAGCGAGACGAGAATTACCGGCACCAATTGTCTCAGCGTCGACAAGAATTGTTGAATATCAACCAGGTACTCGAAGATGAGAATAAAGGAAAACGTCAATATGTCCTTTCTAACAATCAAATTAAAGTTTTACTCGATATTTACTTAATAAATGGTTAAAAATATAATTTACGGTGGTGGTGGCGCAGTGGCACAGCATTTGACTAATGTGAGCGCCATGGTTGTGTGTTTGATTCTCACTCAGGTAATTTTATATTTTCATGTCCTCTCTCGCTCGCCGAAATATATATACATACATAAATGCAGCATATAGCGGGAAGTTATAAAAAATGTTAAAAAATTATATACAATTAATTATTTTTTGTAAAACATTGATCAAGACGGGACAAAATAAAGAAAAATATTTAGAAACTTAGTGGAGATGAACGAGAATATTTTTTCATGCAATACATTCAGAAACTGACAGAGAAACAAATCCTCCTATAACAGCCTCTACTCGTATCGATGTCGCCATCTGGCTCATAAACATGGCACCTCTATAAGAAACGTTCGACATTTCTGTTATTTATTACCTAGATCTTACACTCATCTCTTCAATATGTGCATATGGAATTATTTAATTTTTTGCTTGTGTGATACATTATGAAAATGTAATATCTATAGTAAATATAACGATTAATTCACTAGCCAAAATAAAAAAAAATATCAGCTGCACGCTGTATCCCGCACAGAACGGGGTAGGCAGAGAGAAGCTAGTGTACAGATAATCAATTCCACACTTTCAGCCTAATTCATGAGGCATTGCGTGTTGAGTGGCGAAACTCAACGCCGCGCTTTGCCTCAACACCGAAGAAATAAAAATATTAGACATTCCATTTCCTCGATCGTGAATCGAACCCACAACCTATCGCGTTTATAGTCACCCCTACGCCACCACTGGCCTCAACTTAACACATAGCGTAGGTATTGCTAATTTTCGGATATTTTTTCTTAATAGAATTGTCATTTAATAATTTAAGTATTTTATGTTATATCTTATAGTTATATAAATGGTGCTAAATTTAATTTATATATTTTTCACTACTATTTAAATTATAGGCAATAAAGCCACGTAGGCTCCAGCTACGCCAGAAATACGTAGCGTTCCGTAGATAAGGATGTTGTATCATGGTCTGTGCCAAGAAAGTTCAATATATCTATTTCTTATACTACTTTTAGAAAATTCTTAAATTTTACAGTTTTATATTGTTATATACGTTTTGTAAATAACATATTTTCTTACGTCATATCACATAACGTACTTTTAGTGTAGTATCTCGCGGAAATCTACTTCACAAGAAACCAAAATTATAGGATATAAAATTAGTATTAGTAGTAACAGCATTAACTTTAAAATTTTATAACATTTATTCTATTATAATCAATATCTATCTCCTATCCAAGCACACAACCTCAACATATGTATATAAAGCAAATAATGTCCATATTATGTAAATTCAATGATAATTAGGCCAATGGTATTCCGTAGCTTACTCTACAAATTGCCTCAATGACTGTTAGGCATTGTAATACTACTAGGTACAGCTGATAACGTTAAATAAACAGTTAAAAGAATTTCTTTATAATGTTTGGTCGATTTAAGAAAATATTTATTTTACCTTCTGAACTATAACTATATTTTCGAGGCCGTGGCGCAGCGGTACGAGGTGTGACTGCAAAACCGAACGGTTGTGGGTTCGATCCCCACTCGAGGAGATGAAATATTTACTTAAATTTATATTTCCATTTCTTCGCTCTGGTGTCGAGGTTAAGTGCGGCGTTGAGTCCTGCCACTCAACACGCAATGCCTCCAGAATTCGGCAGAAAGTGGGGAATGGAGTGTCTTAACACTAGGTTCCCTCTGCCTACTCTGCTGTGTGCGGGATACAGCGTGAAGCTAATTTAATTTTTTTAATTTTTTAAGTATAACCTTTTTGTAGACGTTACCTTTTTACACAGCTTCAGGCTTGATCCAGCATAGCAGGGTGGCAAAGGCGACTTAATGTTAAGTAAGTCTTAATATTAGGTGCCAGAGTGCTATTCCCCTACTTTCCGATAACTTTTTGAGATTTCAGTGGCGGAATTCAACACTGCACTTTTTCCACCATAACGGGGAAATTAAAATATAATAATTTCCTCGAGTGGAATTCGAATAATCATTACATTGACAGTCAGACGCTGTCCCAGTGCGCCATGTTGTCGTCTTACTAAGACGATAATTTACAGATATTTTTTTAGATCATCATATTACACTTCTTACTTTCGATTATCATATGTGTATTATTTCATAAAATCCATTTAAATAGCCATTCGGCACTGCAAACAAAAAATGTTCAGTTATATTCTTCTTGTTATTAATAATAACTCACGTGGATATAACAAAACATTCTAAAAGTTTATATTTATGACTTACATAAATTATAAAAATATTATGCACTAGAGCCAATGTGACTAGGGAAACGATCTCCATATATCTAGACAATTTAATAGATTACAGCTTTTATATACGCCGAGACTATTGTATAGAGGTTAACTGTTACAAATAAAAATCAGCTTCACGCTGTATCCCGTACACAGCATGGTAGGCAGAGGGAACCTACTGTAAGATACTCCGTTCCCCACTTTCTGCCGAATTCTGGAGGCATTGGGTGTTAAGTGGCAGAACTCAACGCCGCGCTCTTCCTAGACACCACCAGAGCAAAGAGAATGGAAATATAAATTTAAGTAAATATTTCATCTCCTCGAGTGGGGCACGAACCCACAACCAGTCGGTTTTACAGTCACACTTTGTGCCGCTGCGCCACGACTGGCCTCAAACTTGTTTAACTGTTAACGGTTAACTGTTATAATTTATTGAATTATATATTTTTTACTTTCACGATGTATTCTGCAAATGGAATGGTAAACAGAGGGAACCTAATGTACGAGTATGTGAATGTTAAGACTCTCTATTCAACAAAATGCAACAGGCGCTACTATGCACACAGTATAGCTTTGTTGTTTACTATTGTAAAGAACATAATGTACGAAAACCATAAGCATAAGTGATTAAGCATAATAATTATTATTTCTGTATTTTGGTATTTCTGCAGTTATTTAAATTAAATAGTAATTTAAAAGCCACGTTCGTCACTTCTATTGTTAGTGAGGGAAATTAATATATTTAATATTTTCTGGCCTATTATTTAGTTCTGGCCAAATTACGCGGCGAATAAAGTTGACAAACTTAAGTTGGCGTGTATAATAAATATATAGTGTATGCACTAATATTGTATGAAATAAACTATAAATATAAGTTTGTAATTATTCTTTTTTTCTATGAAAGACCTATAGATTTTCAATTCTCGGGTTTTTTCCTTTATTTGTATTGTAAGTTCTCTCTTCATGCCAAATTTAATAAATTCGCAGCATTTATACACAAATGCTCGTGAGTTTTGATTGCGTTGACTTAGAAGTTTAAATTTTTCTGAGCTCCAAGGGACTGTAAACTTGAATATTTGTTAGTAATTTCAGCTTGATACCTCTACGCAATTTTAAAGATAAATGGTCTTGACAGACGGACAACAAAGTTATCCTATAAGGGTTTCGTTTTTTTCCTTTTGTACCATAAAAAGAAAAACGGAACCTTGAATTGAATGAAAATTTACCAAAAACTAATGAGATTCCTTTCAAAAGATTATCGTTACGCAAATTTTCTTTTTTACGAAAATAAAATTGCCAGACTGTTTTCATTCCGGGAAGGCTTACAGCACTTTTGAGTAAGAAAAATGCAACCAAAGCTTTAAATTTTTAGAGCACGGTAAAATCAAAGCTCATTCGTTAGTGCACTATTTTTTTTATTACCTTCCAAAAGAAAGCATTCAATTTTTATTCGGTTTTGCTTCGTTACTACGTAAAGTACTCACTCATACTCAAAAAGATTTTGTAAGTCAATTTACTAATTTTAAATATCCTATATTTATAAATAAAAAGTTTTTTTAAGGTATACCTAAAAGTTTGCTGTATATGTAGATGATTCTTCCTATATTTCATGACGAGTATCTGCCTATCATTTAGTGAATAAATATTCAGAATACCACGTGATTAGCTTATCAATGCAGTTACATAGCTATGCACTAAGAGATGCCTTCTCTGATGCATTCACAACCTTTCAATCCTCCTTGCTGCTCCTGCTCCTTATCCTCATTTCGTTACTCTGTGACAGCATCGCGCGTCGGTTCCGACGTGAATTATGAACCGCCACACAGATGTACGGTTCAGTTAGCAGCTTACGTTCTGCCGGCTCACCATTGCATATATAGCGCATTTCGTAACTAACATCATTGCCAAATATAATTCTAAATGTACTAAGCTTAATTATTTTTAACTTGTTATTAAGCTAGACTTATAGCGAATTGTTTTTTAGTAAACATATAAAAATTTGAACCCGCGCCTCTTGTAAGCGCTCTGACCATCTAAGCCATACGTTCTCATCGAGCTACGTCGAAATTCTTACATAAAAAGATCAGCTTCACGCTGTATCCCGCACACAGCAGGGTAGGCAAAGGGAAACTAGTGTTAAGACATGCCGTTTCTGTCTTCTACTTACTTTCCACCGAGATGGCGACACTCAACACGCATTGCACGCAACGGCAATTGCGTGTTGAGTGGCAGAATTCAACACCAGAGCGAAGAAATGAAAATATAAATTTAAATAAATATTTCATCTCCTCGAGTGGAAATCGAACCCACAACCAGTCGATTTTACAGTCACACTTTGAGCCGCTGCGCCACGTCTGGCCACAATTCTTATGCTTATTATAACTTAGTTTTGTTGCTAGCATAGTACATTTTTTACAAATTTCCGTTACCCAAGATAATTGCATTGATTTATCATGTGGCGAGAGAATGCTATTTATTAAATATGTTTTATATTTTTAAAGTGTTGTGCGACGCTTAGGAAAGAAAAATACTTTTTAGAAAACATAAAATTTGTAAAAAATTATTTTCCTGTCTGAATAACACTTTAAAAATTTAAAATATTGACTTATTGTCGAGATTAATTAATTATTATTGTAATGACTGATAAATGCATACATAATATATGTATAGCACCTAAGGTGAAATATGGACCAAATTCATAGAATTGTTGATTGAATCATTTTACGTATTTTAATTTACTAAATTGTAGATTGTACATTTGGATAAGCGCTTTGATCAAAAATAAGTTTTATGTTTTACTTTCCTTTACGTAAATTTCGATTTCCCGACCGTCCGGTAAATTTATCACTTGGACAGGTAGGAGTGAGATGGAACTACTTGGACCCAAATTTGTAAGGGTATTTTAAAGAACAGGTAAAATGTTCAGAAATATAAAGTAGGAAAAGTTTAATATAAATACGTACTACTTTTTAATATGAAGTAATCGAGTAATACATTTTTTTAAATGACGAACTGAGAGGCGGAGCTCAACGCAGCGCTGGATGTGTTTTATATATATTTTTTTAAATCTATTAATTCAAAACCTACATTAATTTTGTCATTCTAGATTTTAATTGCATATAACTTTTACACGCCTCGTTACCCAAAAGGCTGCAATTTTATTTTTTTAAATAAATATATTGCAATACATATACACTTTTTTTATAAACTGCAAAACATTTAATTAAGCAAAAAAAAATCCGAGCAGCAATCAACGTTGGAATGATGCGCTACTTTGCAACGACCACTTGAAAAAAATATTCACGCTACTACTTTGCGCTAAATTTGTAAGAAAAAAAAATTATTGGACTTTATTATCGTACATTTAAAAATTATATTATTTAATATATGTAGTTTATTTAAAAAATATATATATATATTATGTTAATAAATGTAAATTTAGGTTATAAACCATTGTATATTTCACAGATACTAAGCCACGATGCGTAAACGGCACTTTCTAGTTCTAACAGCGCAATGCGCCGCATAGACGATAAGATACGAGAGCAACAAAATGCAGCAGGCGCTGCCATGCACACAATACTGTGTGACTTTGTTGTTTTTAAACTGCTATTGTAATGGACGTTATATACGAAAACCATAAGTTTCAGTTATTAAGCCATAATAACTATTATTTCTGTATTTTGGGTAGTTATTTTAATTACTAGTATTTCATTAAGAAGCGGCGCAGTGACACAAGTGTTTGGCTATATACGCGAAGATTGTTGACATGGCAAAGCGCGGCGTTGAGTTCCACCACTCAACTCGCAATGCCTTGAGAATTCGACGGTAAATTAGAAATGGAGTATCTTAACACAGGGTTCCCCTTGCTTACCATGCTATGTGCGGAATACGTGCGTGAAGTTGTAAAAAGTACATTATAAAAATTAATCCGCCTATATAATGGAATACATTTATTAAAAATACTGTTAAGTATACTCTTTTAATATTACATTCTTTCTTTTATTATCATCTATCATTAACTATTTACTCAAAGCTTAGGGATTACATTAGAGGCAGGCGCCGGAAGTCTGCCCCTGGGACAAGTGAACAATTTATTAATAATATAAAAATATCATTTGTGTCTCGTTTATCTAGGGCATACTATAGCTTGATACTTCTAATTGATATGTTTCAACGTGAACATCCATTTAACCCATTTAATAATTTATAGAACAAGAGTACTTACTTATTTAGAAAACGTATAAAAATTTGAACGTAGCGGGAAGGGTTCAAGTCCCGCTACTTTCAAATTTTTATGCGTTTTCTAAATAATTATTTTTCTTTCCTAAGTGTGGAATAACACTTTAAAAATGTTTAAAAAAACAAGAGTACTTATTACTATCTTTTTTCTTTCAACTTGTTCTTGAAATGATTATAATAAAGTTCAAATAGCATTTCTTTGATTACATACCTACAACGATTGCATCCTTAATGAATACGGGTTCTACTGAATATCTTCATCAGCACAGAGAGCTCCGAACTTTTTACGCATAATTTTGCCCGTTGCATAATTTTACTACCTTATAAGAGTAGTAAATTTCCACCCATTATTCACGTATGCAAAGATAAACTGAGTTAATAAACTTAGTTATACTTATAGATCCAATTATACTTTTAAAATGTTTTTTATAACTGATTGACCCTCGCTACGAGGAAAAATTTTATATAAACCTCCGGCGACAACGAGTGGCCCTGAGTGTTTTCATAAGACTCAAGACGTTGATAACGATCAGTTTGAACGTTAAAGGTAAAAACGATGGAAAAATAACTCAATTTGTCATCCTACTTCAAAATTAAGACGCATTTTTTGAAAGAACATTAAATATACTTAATTTTAAAGCTCTTTACTGCTAGTTAAAAATATTATTCATCTGATTACGGTCAATTAAATTAAGGTCAATATTTACATAATAAACTACTAGTATTTTATATTTTTTATACTCTTTTAAAAGACTTTTCTAATAGCAGATATCTTTCATATAACATAATAATTGCTAACTACATCACTAATAAACCAATGTAGTGGTTGCTTAGAAACCAATTACTTATATGTATGCATACATTGACAGCGCACCGCGATCCATTATAATTATGTAGTAGGTACGACCGAACTCAATAAGATTAATTGGCTTAATTCTGTTGTCAATTGATGACGATCGTACCGTAACTATATACCTATATATGCGAACCTAGTGTTAGAACTTAGTGAGCTTAGTGTTAAGACACTCCGTTCCCTATTAAGACACTACCGTTCCTCACTTACCGGCGGATTCTTGAAACATTGCGTTTTGAATCAAAGAACTCAACACCGCGCTTTAGCATCGTTACCAGAGCGAAAAAATTAAAACATAAAATTTCAGTCCTCCGAATGGAAATAAAACCCCACAAGCGTCGCCTTTATAATCGCACGCTTGTGCTCCTGCACAATGACGTGGTGATAGTGATATTTAGTATCTTAATTTGCCTAAACAGTATGAACAATTAAAATACTTAAACTCAAAACTGTACTGTACTGTATAAAAGGCCACGGATCAATAGTGCTGGCATTATTTTATATAAAATAAAAAAATAAAAAATTATGATATTTTCATCTTTGATCATTTTAAAGACATTCTAAATGCTTAAATTATTTTCAAACAAAATCTCAATTACAGTTTTACTTTTCACTTGTGATGTTTACGAAAGAGATTCGTTTCATATAATTTTGTCTGTACTTAGAAGTTCTTTGGAAACACTCAACGCTGGCATTTGAAATTTCGATGTAAACGAAGTGGATGAGGCTTAAAAACTTTGCTCCCGTATAAAATATTTTGTTTGTGGCAATTAAATACTGAAGATAAATTTACTTTAAAGAGCAAAAGTTAGCTGTCGTGATCTTCAGTTTTATAAGATAATAGCGTAATATAGCCATTCCATTTTAACAATTTTTAAAATGTTATTCACACTAAGGACAGGAAAATATATATTTAGAAATGTAAAAAAAAATAACGTAACAGAACTTGAACCCGCGCCTTTTGAACGTTTACAACTCAGCTACGCTTAAATTCTTAAAATATTCTAAATATGCTTACAGCATATCAATTAATATTTTTTTAGAGGTAACTTAGTGTGAAGACACTCCGATACCTATTTTCCGCCAAATTCTAGAAGCATTGCGTGTTGAGTGGCAGAACTCAACGCCGCGCTTTGCCTCTACACTTATTCGAATCAGAATCGAACCCACAACCTGTTGCATTTACAGTCACACCTTCTGCCCCTGCGGCACATCTGGCCTTAATTAATCAATATCAATATCTTAATACAAATTAAATGTAACTTTTAGTAAGCTCTACTTTCTAGTAGGTATAAAATATATTATTCCTGTTTAATAATAGTCCATAACTACTGTCTTTAGACCTATAAATAATAAATAAACCTAATAAATATTTCACTTAAGAAATAAATTTCAAGAATATTAGTATTGTTAGTGATGAAAGATTAATTGATTGGCTTTTGATATTATAAATCTGCTTTCTTGAAGTAAATTTCAAAAGGGATTACTCAAGTTAAGCTTTAGATTATATTCGAAATATCAAACCTTCATTTTCAAATCAAATCAGCGTTCTCAAATTTATAGTAGAATGTGTTGTTTGTTAATATCAATATTTGTTGGATACTTGCAAATTTATAAAAGCAGAAAAAAATATCGAATTCTTTATTAATAATAAATAAATCAGCTTCACGCTGTATCCCGTACACTGCAGGGTAGGCAGAGGGAACCTAGTATGTTAAGACACTCCGTTCCCCACTTTCTGACGAATTCTGGAGGCATTGCGTGTTGAGTGGCAGAACTCAACGCCGCGCTTGTCCTCGACACCAGAGCAAAGAGATGGAAATATAAATTTAAGTAAATATTTCATCTCCTCGAGTGGCGATCAAACCCACAACCAGCCGGTTTTACAGTCACACCTTGTGCCCCTGCGCCACGACTGGCCTCAAAATTTTTATTAAAAATATTTTTCTACATATAAATACTAGTGCTGAGCCAGCAATAACAAACATAAGAACTCATTTTTCAAAAAATATTTCATATTCAAACGTATGTAAACGTACAACTAGAACATAAACCGTAATTTAGTATCGCACATTAACTATTCCGGGGGGCGAGAGCTAACCAATTAATGTCTGCCGCGTATGAATACTTTAAGTCTCAAGATGAACACGTGCTGGTTGGCTGTGACAAACTTAGATGTTTGTACGTAAAATTGACGTGTTAATAAAGTATACGTAGCTACAGAGTAATGTCTACGTATGTATTTAAATTAAAATAAATTAAATTAGCTTCACGCTGTATCCCGCACACAGCAGGGTAGGCAGAGGGAACCTAGTGTTAAGACACTCCGTTCCCCACTTTCTGCCGAATTCTGGAGGCATTGCGTGTTGAGTGGCAGAATTCAACGCCGCGCTTAACCTCGATACCAGAGCGAAGAAATGGAAATATAAATTTAAGTAAATATTTCATCTCCTCGAGTGGGGATCGAACCCACAACCAGTCGGTTTTGCAGTCACACCTTGTGCCGCTGCGCCACGACCGGCCTCATATGTATGTATTTATTTGACTTTAAATTAAGTTTATGCCGTCGTGGCGCAGAGGCAAAAGAGTGTGACTGTAACTCGACGGTTGTATGTTCGATCACCACTCGAGGAAATAAAATATTTATTGCAATTTATATTTTAATGGAATATTTGAGCATATTAGAATGGTACATGCAATCGAAGAAGGTGCTGTTTTTAAATCTACCACAAACATAACAATTAAATATAATTATTTATTAATCCGTCCGATCCGTTAGACCACTACAGGCACAATGGGACAGCGTCAGTCGCGTAAGCATGTTAGTACTCCCCCCCACTACTTCGAACTCCACATTGGGAAATGATTTATTTGCATTTCCCCATCAAAAGGGGAAAATAAAACACTAACCTCGTTCAATTACTTAACACCATATGTCTTCTCTGCTATGCTGGAAGAAACGAGCTAGAATTTTTTTTTCTTAATTGTATTCAGTTAACAGTGAATATATCATAAAAATACTTAAGTATATATATCGTGTACAAAAAATAAAACATCTAATCTAATTTTTGCTAATATCATAGAACCAGTGCTTATTCTCGTGTGACAGAATTTTCCGGTCACGAAAGAAAATCGTGAGTTGCATATTATGAATAATAGGTAGTTTATTGCCATACTGCGACAATTGTATAAATTATCTTTTCTTTTAACCTTCGAAATATTTATGCCATGACGACAAGAGAATCTGCCTTTTGCCATCTCTTCATGAGAAATTCACAAAAAATTTTAAAACTTTTAATATGATTTCATTAATAACATTTATCTATTACTGCAAAACTGGTAATGGCCATGTGAAGTATTTTTTATGTCATCATTTTTACAAATTCAAAATGAATTCCGGCGCTTAACACTACATTTACCTAGGCGAAAAGGGACAGCATCCCAATTTTCCATGTTTTTTTTTTTTTAATTTCATATTTAAAGAAGGGTATTCATAGACTTGAGATAGGCGTCATATTTCTGAGAATAAATTGCTATGATTTCGACACTACTAAATATACCTACGCTATGGAACAGAATTTAAAGGTTGTGGGTTCGATTCCCACTGAAGGAAATGAAATATTTAATATTTTCATTTGCTGTTTTTTTTGGAATCGAAGCAATCGCGGCGATAAGATCCGCCACTCACGATGCAATGCAAAAGTTGCTTAATGTGAACGGAGCACACAACACTAGATTTCCAGGTCCTATTTGCCTATCTGCTCTGCCCCCTATCTTTACGCTGTCTCCCGTACATATAGTACGGGAGACAGCGTAAAGATGAGAAAATGAGAAAAAAATGACCAGAAAGTCAATAAGTTATGTTAATTTTAATATTAAAAAGTGAAAAATGCCCTTTTTCACACCAGTTCAATTTTTATTTAGATAATTTATAGATTAATCACTTAATCACAATGTATTTATTACAAAAAAAATAACAACATTATTAAAACTACTCACTAAAATAAATATAATTTATGGATCAGTACTATCTACATTTAGAGCGAAAGAGTATTATAACGAATAAGCAAATCTTAGATTTGAGTACAGGTTCTTATTGTAAACATACAGACGAAGAGTAACAACCAATCATTTCTATGATTAGATTCGCTCGAGCCACTTTACGACAATTTCCGGACGTATCTATGGGACGTGACGAACGTGACTATCGTGGAGATTAACGTCGCTTTTAATTTCACTCGATCCAAAGCTAGCCTCATCACTGTTTCTCAAAAATATATATAAGATTTAAAAATAATATGTTGACGTCAGTCCGTAACGACGACGTAACTCGTAAATTTACAGCTTATTTTTAATAAGAGCAGAACGAAACTATAATACTAACAGTATCAAGATACTTGGTTTCCCAAATTCGATACATTGCGTATAGAATGGCGGAGCTCATCGGCATCTTATTAAGGCAGAGAAATTATTAATTAACCCCAACCATTAAGAACTTTAACATAAAAATAAGCTGTATTTTTAAATAAATAGACATTTCATAAAATAAATCAAAATAACAACAACAACATTTCATAACAAAGATTCATACAAATTGCCAATGACATTTTACGAGTTTTCAATGTTAAGTGTAAGGTTACGTTAACAATGCACAAGAAATTAGTTACGATACAGAAATATACCTATTATTTATCTTCTGTAAAACGTAACAGTTTGACAGAGTGACTGATGTAATTCTCAACTTGATATTTAGCGGTTCACGCTGTATCCCGCACATAGCAGTGTAGACAGAGGGAACCTGGGAACCCAGTGTTAAGACACTCAGTTCCCATAGGAAACTTTCGTTCCACATTTTCTGAAGGCATTGTGTGTTGAGTGGCGGAACTCAGCGCCGCGCTTTGCTTCGACACCAGAGCGAAGAAATGAAAAAATTAAGTATTACATTTCCACGGCTGGGAATCAAAACCCACAATTTGTTGCGTTTACAGTCAGGACTCTAGACTCATTTAGAGGCAAAACTAAAAAAAAATACTTCAAAATATGAATGAATTACTATAAAACTTAAAAGATTCAAAGAAACAAAATTACTTTAGTATATTTCTAAAACCACAATACACTTTATAAGACTGCATTCATAATAATGACGTGGGTAAGTCTACATACGCTGTTAGCATTAAGTACATACCTACACGAGATACGGTTCGTGTGGATCCTATTCACCCTTTACTCTTTGTATTTCTATAGACATTCAAGGCATTATATAAGCTGTCACAAAGAATTCTCATGCGAAAGATGTGAATAAAGATTTTCACATTAAAATTTGCGTGGCGCAGTGGCACACCATTCGACTGGTATCGCGACGATTGTGGGTTCGAATCCAAATCGGGGGAATGAGGTAGGTATTATCATTTCATCACTCTGGTAACTTGATACAGCGCGGCATTTAAATTCGCCCTCTCTACAGGCGGAAAGTGGCAAACGGGGAGACTCTTCACTAGTTAGATGAGGGATAGGTACAGCGTACAGCTAAAAAGAAATGTGCGAATAATTTAATATTCCTAGATATTTTCAATTTTTTTTTATCTGTTTATTGTTGAAAAATATAATAATAATGAATCATTTTCTATAGCAATAAAGTATATTACTAATACATTAATATAATTAATACCTACATTGGACAATATCTATATCTATATAAATAAACTATTTTTTTCGATTTAATTCTCTTTTAAGTTTCCAAGTTCTAGTTACATAATTATTAATATTTCAGTATCAGTTTTCAAAACAAAAATTTCGATAGTATTTGTTTTATTAACAAATACTATCGAAATGTATGTTTTGAAAAAAAAGTAACAAGTATAATTTACAGGGGCACAAAGTGTTACTGTAAATGCGACTGGTTGTGGGCTCGATCTCCATTCAAGGAAACGAAATATTTATGTAAATTTATATTTTAATTACTTCGCTCTGGTGTCGAAGAAAAGCGTGGCGTTGAGTTCCGCCCCAAAAAAATCCGCGGAAAGTAGGGAACGGAGTGTCTTAACATTAGGTTACCTCTGCGTACCCTGCTGTGTGCGGGATACAGCGTGAAGTTAATTTAATAGATTTTTGATTTTAAGTATAATTTAAAGAAGTACAATTTATGCATGATAAAACGTCTCTATAAGATACTGATACAAATATTTATATAGTCATACAGATATTTAACAAGAGCATTTAAAAAATGCTAGAGAATCTATAAGTATAAAAATTACAAGACTAATAATATTGAAAGTTTTATAAAATTCAAGGTAATCAAGGAAAGATGTCTTTGATGTACAATCAGAGCCAGGCTTAGCGGCGTCTCCTTAAGTAAATAAAAATATTCTTACTCAAGAGCCTGAGCCATATCCTGCTTAAGAACTTAATAGGGGGTCTTTGTTATAATGAAGGTTATTTACCTGAAACAAAAGAAAATGTATATTATTAGTATATAAAAATAAAATAACATATATAAGTAAAATAAGCAAATCAGTTTCATGCTGTATCCCGCACACAGAAGGGTAGGCAGAGTGAACCTAGTGTTAAGACACTCCGTTACCCACTTTCTGCCGAAATATTTCATCTCCTCAAGTGGGGTCGAACCCACAACCAGTCGGTTTTACAGTAACACTTTGTACCCCTGCGCCACGACTGGCCTCAACTGGTATTATTTTAAACATATAACCTAGGCTTTAAAAGGTTTTGCCTATATTCAAAGGTATATCTAAAGTTCTGTAAAGAGATCTTTATTGAAGTAGAATTAAAAATTATAATATTCGAAATAAAGTCAACATAACATTTTGACAATAATAATATAAATAGTAACATAAATAACAATTTCATTTCACTTTATCTCAGAGCGCGCTTCTTTTATAAGCACCTATGTCATATTTCTTAAGAGGCTTTATAGAAAAGCTTTATTGAAATCGTTTCCAGTACATTTCATTCGTAAAGGGCGCTGTGGCAATTATGTTAAAAGCCCAATATAACGAGAGATTCTTTAAAAGAAAATCAGTAATTCAATATTAAGCTTTTAATTTTAATATCCTAATATAAAACATTTTGAACATTTTTTTTTGTTATGTTAAAGTTGTATAATTACATACTAAATGTCAATATTTTATATTTATAAAATGTATTGGATTTATCACCTACCTAGTATCAACTTTTTCCTTTTTTTTTGCTTCACGCTATACTCCGGAGGTGGGGGGGAAGGGAATCTAAGACACTTTGTTCCACATTTTCGCTGAAATCTAGACGCGTCGTTTTCGTCGAGCTGAATCGAACTCCCACTTTATCGCGTATTTACAGCCACACGCTTGTGCCCCTGCGTCACGTCGGCTACTTTTTAACTTTTTTAATTTAAAGATCAGTTATTATGTTTGATTAAAAAAAGAATAATAATTTAAACCTAAACAAATATTTTATCAATTTAATTTAATATAGTATTTGCATATAATTCATAGTTTATAATTATAACGATTTCATCAAAAAAATATGTTAAAAAAATAACAATTAAAAGAACGATGATAATATTATTATAGGATTTGTCACTGCAAATTCGATTATCCTTGGAGAGGGTAGCGCAAGGCCAATTGGTAATTAGTTACTTATGAGATAATCTCCATTATTTCTTTATACATATATAACACATACTTTAAATATATATAACACAGATACATTTACGTATTTGTTACTTTTACTACACAAAATACTTAGTATGGCTGTACTAAAATAAATACTGTTACATTTAAAAATAAAGAAAATATTATTTATGAATTTGGAATCTGTCATTTTAATATAATTGTTCATTGATTTTTTTTTGTTTCGCGCCAATATACTGTAAAATATTTTGTAATATTAAAATGGAGAGGGTGATAAAGGGAACCAAATCGCTGTGGTTTCATTACGTAAAGTAGATGTGGAGCCAAATACAATTTTTAAACCCTTTATATTAGGAAAATATTTGTCTACCAAGCTATTGATAAATACAAAGAAACCAAAATAACATTTCATTATATTATAACATTTGCACTTTGAACAATTTCAGGTTTATAATTTTCCTTCACTTTTCGAACAAACATTGTAATGTTAGAAGAAAGCGTTGAAATGTTTTTCAAAGTGATTAAATAGTATAATCACTTTTAAAACAAATCCTTCACTCTGTACAAAGTACATTAGGTTTTCATCAACGTGTTTAATTGTGTAATTAACTAATTCTATATTACGTTTAAATTCCTTAAATACCCTCCTCATTAGCACTGATCACGCGACGTGGTCACGTCCGTGTCACGCACAGTTTCCAGTATTGCTACAATTCAAAACATTTTTCTAATACGCCACTATAAGATAACAATATATAATTATATTAGAATGTAATTAATTAAAATTGTAGTGTTGTTCCTGGAATATGATAGTTCTTCTGTGTATTAAGCACATCTATTTTGTAGTTATTTTTATTTCTTTATCACTACCAATTACAAGGTCAACAAGCACCATTTCTTTAAATCGTTTAATAAAAATGTGTAATACCTTAAGTATACAATATTTAAATACTATATATGTATAGTGAATTTAGTAAAATTATGTATAAGTAAACGAAAAAGCGGCACAGAATAATAGTTATTATTCTTTTTACAAATCATTATTAAAAATAATGTTTTGTAATGTTGTATTGGAATATCATTATCTTATAGTAATAATATTATATTAACATAGATTTAAAAGCCGAGATTAAGATTTAAGATTCAAAACTATCAAAATTATTTTCAACACACGACAGGATATTAAAAAAAGCGCGATGTAAGTTTCATAAATGGGAAAAATATATTTTTGATGCTCGCACAATAACACGATTGTACAACTTGGTCAGGCCGTCGGATGGAATCCTCACGGTAACCGAAATTACATACTTTTGTATTCACTGAATGTATCTTTGCCATAATAGCAATACAAATGAATACACCAGTTTCAAAAGCCGAATGACTCCAAATAAAGAAATGAATTAAGCCAGCTTTATTATTATAAATTATTCCCAATTTATATTTTAAAATATATATTTTTATTTTAAGCAGTAAATATTTAAACTTGAACACAACAATGAAAATGTGTCTGTTATTTTTAACTAATCGAAATTACTGATCAACGAATTATAAAAACACCTGTTCATTGTTACTAATTTAGGAAGAAAAATCCTAAATTTGCATTTATAACTCAATTTTCAATTTGTAATTTGGCCCTTGTTTTAAATATACAAGAGTGTGCTTGCTTTGCTTAAAATTTTGGCACTAATGATAAACAAACAGAATTAGTAACACCGCGAAGATTAGTAGGAAACAATACAATGAACTAAAAGAGAAAATCGCGTGCGACGTTGTGGCCTAACGCTGCTAGAAATTAAAACCACGATGTGACCTTAAAGCTGAAGTTCACTCTCGCAAATAGAACTAAATGCAATTTAATTTTCCGCTTTTTTATTCTCTTCGAATATTATCAAAGGCTTAACTGAAAACTGCCATACTGACGATTTCATTACCGTTTAAGATGTATCTTAGTACCTACTTTATTTATTTGAAAAGAAAAAAAATAGGGTATGCTAATAATACTAATTTATAATTCATGATAATACTAATAATGTTGTTTTTTGTACGATAATACATACTTCCTTCCTTCCTTTATGTACAGGTTGTATTGTCATAAGTCGTAAACGGAAAATAAATAATTCTAAATATACAAAAAAAATATATATTTAGCTTAAGAATAATAAACAATTGTCATTGAATATATTGATACCTACGTGACAATATGTACATACAGGTAATTAGTTACCAACAGTTGCCATCGAAGGAGATTTATCAATTAATTTAGTGTCCATTGTCTTATTCCTCGCATCAGCGACGACCTTCGCTAAGCTGACAGTCACTTAATCTCGTGTAAACAATCAGCTACTAGCTGAGATTTTCCGAGATTTCGCAGATTTACTCGTCAAACAACATTAAGATAAAGCTTAACGTGTTGTACTAATACACATCAAGATGTGTATTACACTAATATCAAGATAATATCATGTTGAGGCCAGTCGTGGCTCCATATCTTCGCTCTGGTGTCGAGGCTTTGAGTTCTGGCACTCAACACGCAATGCCTCGAGAATCCGACAGAAAGTGGGGAACGGAGTGTCTTAACACTAGGTTCCTGCTGTGTGCGGGATACAGCGTTAAGCTGATTTATTTGATTTATTTATTCTAACATATATATATATATAGATAACTAATATAAAAGTACTATACGTTATAAGTTATCTATATATTTATATGTTTGATGAATAAATTTTCTACAATAACACCCAGCAAAATCAAAAGAAAGTACACAAGTAAAATTATAGATTTTACAGTTAATATTTTCTTAATAAGCACATCGAGCCTATTAAGGTTAATGGTAATGAGGTTTTTTAATCTAGTGTTAAGACACAGCGTCTATTGAGACACTTCTGTTCTGAAGACTGTTTTTTTTTTTGTATTTTAATTTCCCAGGAGAATGAGGAGAATCGAACCAGCAACCTGTCGCGATTATATTCATACGCTTGTGCCATGATTGGAGTCAATAAGGTTTTATAAAAATTTTGCCCGTTGCTATGTTAGTTGTGCCAGAGAGAAATAATAAAATATAGAAAAACTCCACTCATTTATACCAGATTATTGCCAAAATTATAAACGTTGTATTAATATACAACCTAATAATTTAGGTTTTACAATTTCCAAAGTATTCACTTATTAGTTATTTTAAAAGTATTAACTTATTAGTTCTTTCTTAAGTGTGGAATAACACTTATAAATGTTAAAAAAATACAATAATACGTATTAATAAATTACCATCGTAATTGATGAAATATAATAAGTTTTAAATCAAGAGAACAGAATTTATATCAACACAATAACATACAAATTGAGGAAAATGCTTCAAAATTCGAATCATTTTGTCGTAGTAACTTTATTCAATCACGTTGAATATTTTATCCTGTTGAAAATGGATTGTATATAATGATTAAAACGTTTTACATTATTTAATAGTGTCAGATTTTGAAAGTTTTAACAATAAAATTGGATATTGTATTAATTACACATAAAATCCTTTGTTTAAAATAAAAAATATATAAACTTCAACAAATAAAACACTAAACAATTCAAAGGAAACGTTTCGAGCTTAACAAACAGAATAACAAGCAACTGGAACCCTAATTTCCCTAAAACTTTTCCAAGACCCCCCAAAAGGGGCCCATTCCTTTCTATAGTTACTGGTTTATTTACCTTTGTAAATAATTACATTTATAATCTAGATAACTAATTATAATAATAAAAAAGATTCATGGACACCATTAAATACAAAAAACCGGTTAAGTACGAGTCGGATAAGCACACCAAAGCTTCCGTATTTCGCATTAATTTCAGAATTGTAGGTCAACGGAAAGTACAACTTATAAAAGTTGACGAAATTAAATTTGCGGGTATAAACACTTATTTTGTTAATACGTTTGTTATTATATTATTTTTGCTTAAAATTCATATAATTTCCCTTAAGATTTTCTTCTTCTGTAGGTCCACGGAAAGTAACCCTATAGGTTTTGATTACGCGCAGAAGTTTATATAAAATGCAGCAAAATTGATTTGACATACGGTCAAATGTCGTATCGTAAAATCGTATCTTTTAAATGCGCTGACTATTTCTGTGCTTCAAAGAACTATGTACCCAAATACATGGTATTAATTTCAGCTTGATATCTCCACTCAATTTAAAGATAATGATCTTGACAGACGGATAACACAGTGATCATGAGGGTTTCGTTTTTACCTTTAGAGATACGGAATCCTAATTAACAAGAAAAAAAGAACATAGATGTATATCTAGGTACGAATACTATAATAATGTCATTCCAAACCATCATTTCTAAATGAATGGTAATATTTATTTCGAGTTTTTATTATAATTATATAAATCTAATTTAATGATAAAGCGCGAAACCCTATAAACAAATTTAATCCGGTCATTTATGTTCATGAAAAGTACTAAGGTATTTTTCTGGCCTTACCAACATGTTTAATCCCATCCATAACTTTTTATTATACGACGTACTTCAGACATTACGTTTCTACCCCATAATTAACTAGTCCACCCCCTAAACCCAGTAATAATGCATATCACAAAACCTTACAACTTTTGAAATGAAATATTTATTGAAATTTAGGTATATTTCGATTTCTTCGCTCTGGTGTCGAGGCAAAACGCAGCGTTGAGTTACGCCACTCAACACGCAATACCTTCAAAATCCGGAACGTGGGGAATGGAGTGTCTTAACACTTGGTTTCCTCTGCCTACCCTGCTGTCTGTGGGATACAGCGTGAAGCATTCACAAAACCTTACAACATAACAAAACCTTGAAAATGATCGTTATATTTTCTTGTTACGCAATTATCTTATACGGCACGGCAAAGTTTATGTATAACTAAACAAGCATTTATCGTATATAATTTCGACATGTATATCTAATTATGTTGTCATGTCTTTTCTTCCAAGGTGAAAGACTGTAGCTACTTGCTTTAACCATGTATATACATATTTATATATAGAATTATTTTTGCTATTTTATTGTGGCTACAAAATTCACAGCTGTCATAAACCGTGAGCCGCGTGACGGAGAGAATGAAAACGTGACTTTCAGTACACAATCGTCTTATGTGTCCATCTCTTGTCTCTAACAAACAAAGTCTATTGCTAACGAAATGGTCGCAAATAGTAAGTATTTATTAAATGTAGAAATACATAATATATTTATTTAATTCTTACGTAATTTTTCGTTAGTACAGCATAAAAATGATTCAATGTAGTTAAATCGACGTATTTTATAATTTAAATAAAATTGAAATATGTTAGTCGTATAAAAATATAAATCTTCTCTACCTATGTAGATATGAATGAAACTTTAAATTATTATTTTTTACCAATTTTCTATATGTCCCAACGCGTATAACTTTTCCGCAATAGTTATTTTTTACCAAATATGGTATTCCTATCAATATTGGGAATATATAACAATATATAATATATGTAAAAGTAAAGGGCGCACTTGAAAAAGGATGCATAACTTATGATTTAAAAAGTACACTGCTTATTGTACATAATACAACAATAGTACTAGTTTTACAAACTCACGAAAGAATTTCTTGAAGAACGTGGAATGAGTAAAAATTCTATTACTCTAACAATACTAATTCATTGCGCTATAAAACATTCTTAGTCCATGCGACATTAAATTCAAATAGCAGCACTCATACAGGTAGCTTATATCCTTAATCACATCTTAATGTTTCATTTATTACGTATATCTAACAAGGTCCTGTATAAAAAAATCTATAACAGCTGTATCCCGCACACATCGGGGTAGGCAGAGAGAACCTAGTGTTACATTTTGTTCCCCACTTCCTGCCGAATTCTGGAGGCATTGCGTGTTGAATGGCAGAACTGAACGCTGCGCTTTGCCTCAACACCAGAGCGAAAAAATGGAAATATAAATTTAAGTAAATATTTCATCGCCTCGAGTGGGGATCGAACCCACAACCAGTCGGTTTTACAGTCACACCTTGTGCCGCTGCGCCATTAATATTCTCGGATAATTGAATTAACAGACACACGGTCTGTTTAACACTTGACTGGATAGAGCTGAGCGTTGTTTGTTTCTGCACTTCGTTATTGGCACAACATCTGCAAATATCCATACAATAGTATATTTAGATTTCCACTGCATCTTGACGAAGCGATATTCGCATTCGCCGTTTAGCCTTTCCATAGAGACAACAATACTATTTAAGTTAGATTTAAATTGTAAAATTTATGTATAGTAAAACAGTATTTATTATGCAAATATCAAAAACTACAAATTTTACTTTTATTATAAACAAAGCACAATATATAATAAAATGAATAGTAATCATTGATATCTGGTTATTGAAGCGTGAAAAGTGCCGTTAGTTCCATCCGCGGCCGCGCGGGGCCGGCACGCCAGCGCCACCGGGCACGTGATGCATGCGCCCGCGCAGCCTGTCAGACGCGCCGCCGCCGCGCGACAGCCTCCGCGCACAACGCCGCACGCCGCCCGTAACACTCGACGCGTGTGTCAAAGTGAAAACAGTTCAATTAAACAAGTGCATGTGTTTGTCGTAATGGCTTCGTTTCTAAAGGTAATTTATTTTATGTTACATCCGGCCTCCGTCAACGGTCTTGACTTACTCGATAGTAAGATTAATATAATATTTTTATTTTGTTAAACATCGTGTCTAACTTTATTATTGTATGTGTACTTTTTATAATAATATTTATTTTATACTTAGCATAAGATGATGACATATTATCTTTCTAACCAGGATTATTTTATTAAAATTATAATACTTTGTTATTATTAAAATAACATGACAACGAGCTTATATTTTTAAACATATTACAATTTGTAATTATTTACCAATATCGCAAAAAACAGCAAAAATATATTTCATAAATTAGTATACAATCCATCCTTTTCCATTATTGTTAAATTTATACATATATGAAGAGACATATATTACTTTTATAAAATTTTTGAATGCAACATTTGTATAAATAAAAAGGCTAACAATCGGGATAAGGGGTAAATTGCTAGACGATTTCGCGTGCAATATCTGAACAATAGATAACAAGCCTTTGTAGGCAGACTCTTTTGTTTCGGCAACCGGCGCATTAGTTTGCTCTTCTTTGAGTTCAATTGCAAGAGTTCATAACCTCGCAACCTAACGACCCTTCAGCATAACTGTAGTATATTAAAGGAAATCTACTATCGAGGTCTTCGGAGAAAGAAATCTATTTTATTTTGCGAATTATGATACAGGTTTTTAACTTTGACAATAAAGTTTATAAATAACAAATAAGGATAAGTATCTGTAATTTACTTAAATTGTTTGTAGTACCTACTCAGAAAGTTAAATAAAAATTGTCGTATATTTTGAAAAAAGAATGCTACAAATACAGTAAAACTAATTTATGTATATTGGTTTCAGCGCTATAAACATATCAAATTTACATAAATTTGGCCATCATGCATAAGTTAAACAAGTTTATCGACAACACACGTTTCATCGGTTGAAATAATATTTGGCTTCGGTAAAATCTGATTACATTTTTTCTCGAACCCCATTCGTATATCTTATCTCTGCTGATAATACAGCATACTCTGTATTTACCACCGTCGTATTTCTCGTATTATGGGTCAAACTTTCATTTTACAATTTACCGCTGACATCTTTTTCTCACCTTTGTTAAAATGCATAGGTGTATAAAAAATGCTTGCGTTTTTTCAGATAACAGTCAATTCTATAATGATTAATAGCTATAAGACATATCCACAATAAACGTTAGTTAGTTTTTTATTTCCAACACCGTGAGTAACACTTCCATTTCCTTGATAAGAAGATTAGAAACTTGAGGCGTTCCCACGATAACGTGTGTTTACTTATTTCTAGCACTTTAAGTGTTTAATTGCTTTATCGAAGCTTTATCAATACTTAATAAGAAACAAACCAAAGTAAACAGCCTTAACACACTCTAGTCAATTATGTACTCCACTCGATAATTATCTCTCTGTTATTATAGATACACTAATGCAATTATGAAAGACGTGTCCTTAACTTCATCTTGAATTTCGTGAGTGACGTCAAGTGTGTGAAGGGTACGTGTTAAGTTAGCAAACGAATATTATAAGCTTATACTACATCGAAATATTCTTTTTCGGTATTTGAGAGATTCATATAGAATTAGGTATTATAAATAATTTTCATATAACGCCATTGGCTGCAAACACGAAGAATGTAGGTTCAATCCTCACTTGTAAGAACTAATACATTAAAATTATTTAAATTTACCGCACTAATATACGAGTATCTCCTGCCTGTCTTCCCGCCCCGCGTTCAAATTATTTATTAAATTAATATATATATTATAAAATAATTAAACATATATCTATAACAATAAAATAAGCTAACAACAAAATATTACACAACAAACTTCATACGAATACGTCATAATCGAGATGCAAATCATTCCTTAATAGTTGCTAGGTTCCTACTTTTACTGCCGCATGTTACATACATTTACTACTCCTGCATACAAATTAAAGTTACAGTCACTTTTCTTGTCTAATTAGTCCATTACTGTTCGAGAATCAAACTGCGATACCTATTACAGGTTGACATTGACAAATAATTACGTTTCTCGTTGTTTTTTGTTGTTTTCACTAGATTACTCGTTTTCTAATCGCTGTTTAACCATTGTACTATTTCGCTGAAAAACATTAGAATTATTAAATTATAGATTAAGTTTATTTTACACAAATTGTTATTTTTATTAAAATCTTGATATAAGAATCTTGATTGAGTCGTTTCAAAAATGATGTCATGGGACAAGGATAATGATGTTCCTTAATACTTAATGTAAAGAAAACGTGACTTGATCATTTGATCCATTAGGTATTTACATATTAATAATATATACTATACAAAAATACATATTTCACTTACAAAAAAAACCTCCCAAATATTAACAACACAGTGTTTTTTTACATGTGGTTAACTCTACAAATACTTTAATTATTTTCCCACCTCCATATGTTAAACATGTTCGACGCGAGTCCCACAATCAAAATTCAAATATGCATTTGACAGCGTAATCTTATCACGCACATGATCGACGCTGGTCTGCTGGAAACAATGCGACAGGAACTACGGCTTGGAGCCGAAACGCTAATGAGCATTATTAATATTATAACCCTTATTAGGGTCCAAATAAAAGCCACTATTGTTTAAACTTACGTCAGAATTAGCAAGTGCGTGCCCTCGTATTTTTTTTCCGTAATTACAATATGAAGTCATTTTATTATTTTTTGTTTTTTTGACATCACGTAATCATTTTAAGATTTTTAATACTATACTAGAAATATGGTTTCGTATGATAAAGCTTTTAATAAGAAATTATAAGGTATAATAATAAAACAAGTTTCTAAATCCGATAAACTCTTAACCAATAATTCGTTAACATTTCATGTAATCAAAAGTAGAAATTTGTAAACGCGACTGGTTGGGGGTTCGATATCCACTCGAGATTCATTCGAATATTTTCATTTCTTCGCTCTCGAGACACGCTATGCTTCCAGAATTCAGTGAAAAAAAAAGACAACGGAATATCCTAACACCAGGTTCCCTCTGTCTACCTTACTGTGTACGGAATAAAGCATGAAGCCGAAAAAAAAAACAGAATAGAAATACAGTGAAGTAACGAACATTTTCCTACGCCTACATTATGTGATATGAGTAAAAATGACCTTATTATCCACTTTATATTAAATTGCATAAGTTAATTCACAATAAACACGCGACAATGTCCATTACGCACGGTCTACACTATACGATTAACAGTCGTTATAAATGTAAGAGATCTAGGTAATGTCCACATAACAAAATTGCTAATCTGCAACATTTGTAAACTAGCGAACTCAAATCGTCAGACAGTTACTCAAACACCAACGTTTATAAAAGTGATACTAAGTATTATATAAAAAAAAAAATAGCTTCGCGCTGTATTTCGCATACAGCAGGGCAGGCAGAGGGAACCTAGTGTTAAGACACTCCGTTCCCCACTTTCTACCCAATTCGGGAGGCATTGCGTGTTGAGTGGCAGAACTCAACGCCGCGCTTTGCCTCGACACCAGAGCAAAGAAATGGAAATATAAATTTAAGTAAATATTTCATCTCCTCGAGTGGGGATCAAACACACAACCAATCGGTTTTACAGTCACACTTTGTGCCACTGCGCCACGACTGGCTTCAAGTACTAAGTATTATATTACACTATTTAATCATAAATTGTAATAAATTATTTAATTATAAGAAGATTAAGCAATAGGTTACGTATTTTAACACTATAAAAATATGAAATTCAATCTGTGCAATTGCACATAGTCGAAAAAAAAGCTAAAAAGTATAGCGCCTTTACCAATCGTTTCACACTTACATACAATTTTGTAATAGTGCCTTATTTATTTTTGTAAATTAAAGTAGGCAATGATATCATAGCACGACCTACACTTTGTAAAGCGTTTCTATAAACTTATAAACTGCGAAATTTTCCGTTTATGTGCATACACTTTATAATATATTTTCTAAATAAAATGGCGACGGAGTGTCTTAACACTAGGTTCCCTCTGCCTACCCTGCTGTGTACGGGATACAGCATAAAACTGAACATAATACTCGTATGTAATAATATCAACTTTGAATGCAAAAGTTAAAACAGTCATTCTATAATAAGATTTCAAAATATAGATTCACCGAAGAACACAATATACTTATCTTTTCTTATAACTCCATACTGATTAGAGCAGTGAATCATGAAGGCTTATTCAAATATTTGCAGATACGCTGAAAGCCCACAGACAGACAGACTATAGACGTAACAGTGAACGGCTAAATAGATCAAGTGGTGTTTCATCGAGCGTTTCCAAATCGTTAACGCATCATTACGTTTCGAGAAGCTTCAGATTTCTTCTCATATTACATATTCAAAATTTGCTATTCATAGAAAAAGAAAACATATGATTTTCATTTGTTTATACGTATTATGTGACATATGACAAACAAATGACAATGAAATTAAAATTTAGTATAAAATAATAATATAATATAAACTGCACTATACAAACATTATAAGGTCACGGAACGTGTAGTGTAAATTTTTATCGGTTAAGTATCAAAATTACTCACATTATGTGAGTTAATATAGTTCATTATTAATTGAACCTAATAAAAAACTTTACATTAAAAATTACAAAGAAAATTGACGAAATTTCTAAGTAATATACCGACTGTAGTAGAGCTAGAGTAAAAATGTCTGTATATGTAAGAGCGATGTCTTATGTAAAGGCTTAATTAAAAAATCTATTTGACATTTTTAATTTCATTAGTGCAATATTAAAGCATTTAATTTCTACGGTTTTTTTAATTTCGTGAAACAACATGATATTAACTGTGATGTACGTGATTGTGCAAATCTACCCTGCTGTGTGTGGGATACGGCATGAATCTGAATCGGATTTGAATGTTAAAATATTAAAAAAACTTTTTTTAAAGAGGAACACTACAAAAACATTAACATTTACAATATATTTTTAAAGAAAAAAGATAAGCTTATCGCTTATCTGCATTCTCAACGTGCGAGTACCGCACTTCGAACGTAACGTGTTATATCACTCATCTCTAAACAGACACGATCTTAAAATAAAAATCTTTACAAGCAATCTATCAGAGTATAGGAGTTACTTACTTTACGCTATTATTGGAACAGTTACGGTAATTTGACATTTAATTTTTATTTCCATTAAGTTTTTTCTTCAGCTTGACGCTGTATCCCGCGTATATCAGTGTAGGCAGAGGAAGCTTAGTGTTAGGACGAAGTGTCTTAACACTCAGCTGTCCACTTTCCGCTGAATTCTGGAGGCATTGCGTTTCTTTCCTTTGCCTCGACACAAGACCGAAGAAATTAAAATATTAAATATTTCGTTTCCTTTATTCATCGAAGCTACAAACTGTCTCGTTTACAGTCACACGCTTGTACCCCTGAGCCAGGACTGGCCTCAAGGTTTTTTTTATTTTACCAATAATACAAAATAACATATAGCATTTTAAATTCACAAAAAAAAGTTTTTACTTCACTTTTAATATAACGCGAAACTCGAATAACGTATTGTAATTTAGTTCAATAACCTTCTTGCATAATAAAATGACCACACCCTTTCCGATTGGACTTTTTAACTTCGAACGTTTAAAACCTATTTTAAAGAGCTTGTAAATTTTTTGATGCTTATTTTAAAATTTTTAAGTTTTATACTTCTTTATATATATGTCAAGGATACTTCACGCGGCAAATTATCTCGTAAACTTAGCAGGAAAACCACTCAGATGTCAGGCTTGCAAATAAGATTCATTGAAATTACAAGCTTAATATTATGAAATGAGGTTGGCAAAATTTTTCTTCCCAGTTTTTTACTTCTGATAAATCTTGCATATTACAATGGAGGCTTTAAAAACGTTGAAATCGCAGTTCTCAAGTTGAAATCGAATCCACGACTGACGCGTCCCAAATGTGCGTTCATGAAAAAAAAAATGCATAGTTCAAAATTGCTAAAATATAAATACGACTCTTAAATAAGAGGAAAAAAAACAATATAATATGTATTTACAACTAAACATTAAGAATAACGATACATGATAATAAAAAATAAAGAACAGCTGGTGTCTGGGTCAATGACACAATTGACTTTCGATACGATAGATACGGGCGCGGTTAAAAAACTAACACACTTTAGTTTACTTATCTCTCGCCAACGACTGTTTTAACTAAAACCGAATAGATATTTAGATTCTGTTTTTTCTATAAAAAAATTGATTAATAATTCGGAGTATTAATCTTTTAAATTGGTGATTATTTCAGTATTGAATTAATGATAATGTATGGATATGAATATCAACAAAAATCCTCTTTCTTAGATAAAGTTTCTTACTAAACTTCTTTGTGGTTCGTATTCCTTCCTCATTTGCCCGTAACCATCCTAATCAATCAATAAAAGTTTTAGTTTCGTAGCTATGTTTAAGCAAGTAAAACATAGCTACGAAATTGAAAAAAGATTGGAGTCGGTTCCGCGGAAGTCTAATAAATCAATATCAATCACAGAATAGTTACTGCAAAGTTGCCAACTTTATAAAGAACATCTTAACATATATTTTTAAAAAATTAAAGGATATAAACAATGTCGTTAAATATCTCTATACACAGAAGTGTTGTTCAAAAAAGTGTTGTTTTTAGTTCCTAAGCTAAAGCTTAAAAAAATTAACAGAAAAAAAAACAAAACTTAATTTTACATCAATTTACCAAGGCCTTTTAAAGCTTTTGCCGTAAAAATTTTTCAAGTTCGGTTACTGTAAATTGCAATGTAATTTGCATGATTGATGATACACTCCAGACTATCTAAGCAAATATACGAGAAATAGAATACGTAGTGACCAATCACTAAGCTTTTGCGCTTTATAATATAAGAGTTTCAAAAGCAATTGCAATAACACCTTTTTGTCTATGGACACAGGACTATTACATAAAACGCTAATCCAAATATCTGTATCCAATATAATTTTAAAAGGAAAAGAAACTTCTTTTTCGCGTAACAAAAGTGCACTGTAATATTATACAGTAATATATTTGTAATAAAAGCGAACATGACGGGAAGCTAAAGGCGACCGTAGCAGTATAATATGCAGGTACGTTCGAGTCTCGAGCTAAAGAAAGCGGTCTCCGCTCACGTAGCGTCGAATTTAGTGCTCAATAAAAATGTTGAACTGTTCAGTTTTCTCCGCTCAGCCTCTTTAAGACATATTGGCCTCTTTGCGCGTTGTGGTTCAATGGATGGTATGGTAATGTTTAATAATATTATATATATAAGGAATTTATTAATTAACTAGCTTCGAATTTATGAAACTACCCATTATACAGATCATACAGGTAGGTATCTAAATAACAGAGGTGGGTTGGTTCTCTCCAGTATATGTCTTACTTTTTATTTATTTTCCCTAATCGTGAGGCTAATCTTGAGATTCTCTCTGTCTACAATAAGAAATATGATAAGATAGGCAAAAGCGTAAAAATAAAATATTTTCTCATAAAATCTGAAATAAATAGAGGCAAAGTAAAAATTATTTAATTGTATATTTTTTATTTGGTTAGAATACATATGAGTAACTTAATGTTGCATATGAATTATCAATATAATAATACTATCAAAATTATTAATATTGTGAAATTGTTTCTATATAACAATATCTAGTGCTGAATTTACCTAACAAATGTCTTATAAATTGCGATTGACGTCACGAAGCGTGACAATCAATGATATTGATGAACTGGGGAAGACCTTGTGCAAACCACGACGATGCTAAATACTAGGAAAACATCATAAAACTTTCAGTTCAAAAGTAGCTGATGTCTCGACATGCCCAGTATATTGGCAAGGCCGTATTAATTTGTAATGGAAAATTTATTACATAAAATCTTATATTGTCAATCATTCTTTAATATGCCCTAGTTAGCTGAGGTCGGCGTCGTATATAAATTATTACATTATGGATTATTATTAATTCCTTATTAATATAAAATGTTGTTACAATTTAAACATATTAAAGAAGCGGATTATTTAAAGCATGATGTTAATAGTGATTTTAGACACTTTTTGTACTTAACTTAAAACTAATTATACTAACGTTTGTCACATTGGTGAAATTCAAGATTGCCAACTGCAAGTGTCGACTATGAGTTGAAATTTGATGGGCAGAATGTGTACAAAGATTTTTAAGAGATCAATGTTTCTATGGTCCCTATAAGCTTAATGTGGCGACACCTTTAAATATGTATAAAGACGCAAACACAGTTATATTTACAATCATTTTATAACTAGCTACATCATTAATATCGCAAAACAAAAATCTTTGCAAGTTGTCTAATGCCATCTGAACACACCTAATCTATAATAGCATTTAAATTAGTTTTTTTAAAATTTAATCTCATATAAGAAATAATTAGGTTCCGCAATTCCTTCGTATTGAAGAATCAAAAAAAACACAATAACAAAAAAAAACACAACAATCTCAATTTGTTTACGATTCGAATTTGCTTTGACCTTAGCACACTTGTGAATTTGTCCGATCAGTTCAATAAATAATCGTTGATGCGGGCGATTAAATTTGACGGTCCGTCTGTGTCACGTGGCCTTTGATGGAAGGCTGTGTTTTATCAATGTAGTGTATGCCGGTGCATGTCGTTTCTACATAATTGGTATCAAAATTCTTTAACATTGAATTATATAGAGTTTTTTTTACAATAATAAGAGAAAAAATATTATTATTATAGAGGCCAGCCGTGGCGCAGGGGCACAAGCAAGTGGTTGTACAAGCCACAGGTTGTGGGTTCAATGCTCACTCGAGGAATGAATATTTAATATTTTCATTGCTTTCCTCTGGTAATGAGAATGCAATGGCTCCAGAATTCAGCGAAAAATGGGGAGCGGAGTGTATTAGCACTACACCTACAGCTACAGAAATACAGCGTGAAGCTGAAAATAAATATAGAAATATATTATACGCAAAAACACCAATATCTTTTCCTTCTTAGAAGTATTAAAAAGTAACATTACTAATAAATTGCGGAAGACGTGTACTGGTTTTCAAAAGACAGCAGCAGAATAGCAGCTAATGGTAGAGTGATCAACTCATTTCTTTCACGTAGAGAGTTGAAATTAAAAGCTTGCGTGTTGTTTTATTTTAGAAATTTTAATCAATTTCGATTTTGTTTATTTAATTGAGATTTAAAATCAATTTATCATATAAAGAATAATCTATATTACAACTATAAAAAATAATTCTTCTAAAATATTTGAACGTATGGCTTGGTGGTCAGAGCGCCTGGTCGGTTTACAGGAGGAGCTGGTTCGAGTCCCGCTACGTTCAAATTTTTATACGTTTTCTAAATAAGTATTAGACATGTATTATTGTGATTATCCAAAATTAAATCTGCAACATGATATTTTAGCCTTTAATTACTATATTACAACAAAAAATAATAAGAGTCTGCTACTCTTACGTATATTTTGATTCAAACCTACGAGTATGTACATTGAAGTCATAATGAAAGGTACGTCATACGTTGTTTGAGATAACTATGGTGAGTAAGCTTGTTTCCTAATTTGTCTATTTGACTGTTACTATTATTATCTTATCTATGACGATACTGTGACGCTGTTGCGAAGAGTCTTTCTATCTGTCTTTACTCGATGGTTCTGAGTTGTAGCTTTCATACAGTAGAAAATTTAAGTACATATGTTTAAAAATATATATTTTTCATCTTGATCGGGCAAAGGTGGTCTTAAAATATAATTTTAAAGTAAGCCAAAAGTTAAGAACTGAGCGTATGCATTTACATATTATTGTTTTAGTACTGGCTTACTATTACTATTTTTACAATTTGTATTCCAAAAAAAATAATAAGATTAAAAAAAAATAATAAGATTCATATCATTGCGCATACTTAACATTTTACAGTACCCACAATTTTCTCAGTAGTGGCATCTTTTAATGACTGCGTTTCATATGTACAAATATTAAATAGTTAGCGTTATCTAAAGTTTCATATTAGTGACAACCTGAGACAAATCGACAGCTTATAATTAAAATCCAATTAGACCAGTTCAAAGCTCAGCCAATGTTGGTGCGACACCATTATATTTGATTACCGTAGAAATGTTCCAATTTAGGCTTAAAACTTGTTATTATAGCTGAACGATCAATAACGTCGAAAGGAGGTGAAGGTGGTGCTTACAAGTATATCATATTTATATACGAGTATATTACATGTGAATTAATATATACATACAGTGTCATAAATGAATGAGTCATGTTGACGAAACTTATTAAAGCTGTAACAAGATTATCTTTCACAAACAAGATAAGCAATGAAATATGTTAATAGAAGATGTCAATATCGTACGTAATTAATTTAACAGTAAAAATTAATATTTTCTCTATATGCGAGAGCGAGGAAAGGGAAAAATCTTAAATATTTTACATCTCTGAATTTCTCTTAAGACCGTAGCGCTTTTACAGCGCTTATTTACACTTGTGCCACTGCGACACATTTTTTTAAGAATTAATGAATCATAAATTTTGAAGCCACTTCAGATCAAGCCTTTAGATAAATAAATATCTTTTTAACAAAGTGTCATCTCATATAAATAGTCTGGGGTATTAAATAAATAACCTAAATAATCAAAAATATTTTTTCGAAACACTTCGAACGTGCATTAAGTGCGAAATCTATATAAGTTTCATCATTGAACGTTTATTATACCCACGTGTTACACAAACATCGAGGTATTATGTTGAAAACGTATTTCTGTCGATTCAAAGTAATGACTTCTTTAAGAATAATTGTGAAATATAAGTATCATAAAGTGGCAATTTATTTTGGCATTTAAAATTTCTTAACATAGTATCAACATTGGGAGAAAATTTTTAGTTTTGACATATTTTCTAATAATTTTACAAAAAACAAAGTTATTAAACTTAATTTATGACTGTAAAACTGACTGGTTGTGGGTTCGATCCCCACTCGAGGAGATGAAATATTTACTTAAATTTATATTTCCATTTCTTCGCTCTGGTTTCGAGGACAAGCGCGGCGTTGAGTTCTGCCACTCAACACGCAATGCCTCCCGAATTCAGCAGAAAGTGGGAAACGGAGTTTTAACACTAGGTTCCCTCGGCCTACCCAGCAGTGTGCGGGATACAGCTGATAAAAAAATTAAATTAAAAAAATATATATATATTACTAAATACTTTAGACACAAAAAATAATCATAATTATAAAATATAAGTATGTATATTGATACATCTATAGCTTTATATTATACTAAATAAGAATAACATATAATTCATTAATAGGTCGTCAAATATTTTTCTATAATAAAATACAGTTTATTTTGCAAGCAATATATAAGATTTAATGGTCCACGCCGTCTTGTGATGTTCTCGACGTTTTCCAGCGTCTTTCACTTTCGCACATAAAAATAGTATAACTACGTGTAAACACGCCTAACGTATACCGACAACATTTTTAAATCCTGGAAGTCAATGAACGAAATAAGACGTTATCCAAAATAAAAAACATATATGTATAACATTATTAATAATGATTCCGCCCAATAAATAATTATTATATAGATAAATTACGATTAATTATATACTTAATAATAATTTAGCATTTATATTTTCATTTCTTCGCTCTGGTGTCGAGGTAAAGCGCGGCTTTTAGTTCCGTCACCCAACACGCAATACCTCCAGAACTCGGCGGAAAGTGGAGAACGGAGTCCCTTAACACTAGGTACCCCGCTGTGTGCGGGATACAGCGTGAAGCTGATTTTAATTTTTAATAATAATTTAAGCAAAATAATCAATAGTTGATTAGGTCAAGGTTAGTTATAATTTTTTTTTTAATTTTTAGTTAAGTTTACCATTATTGTATATTATTAAAACATTTACTACTTCGCCATATTGATTTATTTTCTATTATAATAGTCATAGGTATACCATTGTTTTCGAGTCATAAAATCAAACGTTATGTACGAATATGTGTTTAGACAAAAATATAAATGATTTTCTTATTATGTTGCTAATAAAATTCAGAAATAAGTACAAAATACATTAACTGATAATTAACTTACATGATTTTTTTACTACTTTCATATGTTATTTAAAATTATTGAAATTTTCAAAATGGAATTTATAGTATAATATAATATAAGTATTTTTATTCTAGACATAGAAGTTGGACTGAACAATCTGAAGTTTCCCTTCTAACTTGGAAATTTATCCTTCGATGGCTCAGATTAGTAAAGTCTAGATGTTCTTAGGCAAACTATTGAAGTGTTTGACAGCTGCAGTGGTTGTAAGTTTGAGATAGCATAACAATTCAAAGTAAAATTAATAAAAAAAATGATGTTAATAATGAACAAAGTTAGAGATTCACACAACAATATAATAAAATATAAACAATAGTTGCTATGATTTTGACTTGGTAAATGACCAAGTCAACATAATTTTACAAATAGATTTCTGTAAAAGAATATACTATTCATTCTAAGTTATTTAGTTATAATGATTTTTTTTTGTTATAGTAAATAATGAAATAATTAAAATATTTACATTTTTTAAAATATTTTATGTTTACTGTAACGTTAAAAAAGGTAGAACTATCTTAAAAGTTTTTTATGCAAGCAAAGTAATATAAAAAGTTATATAAAAAATCAATATTTTTTATATAAATAAACCGTAATCACAAACCATTGTTTAAAATTACAAATTACAAATACAAACAAGAAAAACACAATTAAAATTATAACAAATCAGGATAAGTGCATTTCCTATTTGAATTTGATACGAAAGATAATAGAAAAATTCAATTAACTTTTCTATTTTTTTGGTTCACGCTGTATCCCGCACACTGCAGGACACTCCGTTCCCAACTTACTGCCGAATTCTGGAGGCAGTCATTGCGTGTTGAGTGGCAGAACTCAACGCCGGGCTTGTCCTCGACACCAGAGCGTAGAAATAGAAATATAAATTTAAGTAAATATTTTATCTCCTCGAGTCGGGATCGAATCCACAACCAGTCGGTTTTACAGTCACACTTTGTGCCCCTGCGCCACGACTGGCCTCAATTTAATTAACTTTAATAATAGATATTAGAACATATGAATAAGGGTGTCAGTTACTTAATAGAAGTTGTATTAAAAGTTTAAATGATATTCATTATCGATGGATGATGTGTGTAATTGAATGAAATGCGGCGTGAACATGACAAGTAGACTGTCACGGAAGAAAGGCGGCCACTCGGATGCTGCTAAAAAAGATATATAACGTGCAAACCTGTAGACGTCTGTCTGTCGATTACAGTTATTACTTGTAATTTGAGGGCGATTTATCTCTGTTTTATATACATATTTTTTATTATTTTAAAGGAAACTGCATACCAATAACAAATGTTAAGGGAACAATAATTTAGTTCTCAGTTTCTGTCAATTTTGAAATAAGTTAGTCTAAAATAAAATTGAATATAGGAAATACAAAAAAATAGAAATAAAATAACTTTATTAATATAATATAATATTTAGTAAAACAATCATAATATATGATTAGATAGATGCAATAGGTCCGTTAAAAACTTTACTAATATTACCTACTTTCAAAAAGATAACATTTTTTTTGTAATGAATATTATTTTTTAGTAAATTCACAGCGAATATGTGACGTTTATTTCCTTGTCAGTCGTTATAGAATACATACGGGTACTTGAAAACTGTTTGTAGAACGTCAGACATACTTGCACTAAAATACGTAATAGTTGTGTATTTCCATACAGTGAAAATATTTATTTTACATATACGTTAAATTTAAATTGTATATTAAAATATCATTTAAGGTATAATATTTGTAGCTTCCCAATTCTTAGACCAAGAACCAAAAAGCTTATCTTCTCAGAAATGCTGAGCTTCTAAAATAATCAAATCTTACCGCAATGACAGCCGGCTAAACATACAACAGTTTGCTGTCCAGGCGTTCACAAAATGTTTACCCAAGTGACTTTTATTTGTCCGCGCCAGAAATAAGACGTGATCCATACGTAACTATTTTCACGCCACTAAAATTAAAACTACGACAAATCGCCACAGAATTTTATCTCTTGACCTTCTGGTTGGGTCGACATAAAATTGGAGAAGAATCTTAATATACATATATTCTTAATCTTAATACACTTAATATTTATAATTATAATTATTAATCAAATTAATTACTAAATAAACTCTACCTTTTTTATTGTTAATCAAAGCCAATCGATAATCACTTCAGTTAGTCACTGAATTACTGACAAACGATGCACACCTGAATTTTTCTATGTAAATTTCAAAAAAATTCTTGGGTAAATTAATAAAACCAGTAGAGTCCTGGGAAAGGAATTTCCAAAGTCGAATGGAAACGCAATAAATTAGAATATTATGTTTTGTAGTTCACATTAAAATTAAAAAAAAAAATGTTTTTTAGTAAATATACATTTAGCACATATTGGCAGTTGTATCGTATACAATATAGTTACAGTCATCGCACTGCACAAGTTGTCTTATTTATATAACACGACAGGTGTTAAAGATTAAAAGTTTTGTTGCTTTAAGTTAATTGCAAGTTATGAAAGTATATTGATAACTGCTAAAAGTGTTGTTATTTTAAAAAAATACAACACTTTTTTAACGATAGGTAGGTTTCAAACAATCAATTGTGTAAAAAAATATTTACAAATCTTTAACACAAATTTTACCGTGTACAATCTATTGAATAATAAGCAGTATATCAAAAATGGTCGAGATACTTATATTTTTGAGCCAATCTAAAGTGTTTATTCAGCCAAGACATCTCAATGCTTAGACGCCATACACCTTTAGAATACTATGCTGTTATACAAACACGATAACTTAAACGAAATTTACATTCTTACGGTAATTATTTTCGATTTATGCATTTTTTACTTTCAAAGAAATATAGTTTATTAAAGTTTCTATAATTCTATAATATTTGTTAATTTATTTTCTTGTATATTGTTTATTCAGAGATTTGAGTGTTATTTGAAACTACATAGTTTCAAATTGTTATGTGTTGTTGTAATAAAGATATTTGTTTCTTTTTATTTCTTAAAACGTTCTATAATAGTATGGTGTCTACGGATGGGTAATGCAATGAATATTTATGTGAAACATTCTTACAAAAGCTATAAACTCACTTTCCGCATCCCTTTGTCTTTTTAATATTTGATGACGATTTTACATGAAAAAACCTTTTTCAGTTCGAGTTCAAAAACATGTACATATAAGGAAACATATATCGGTATGTTGTGGTTTAGAATTCTTTACATATAATCAATCATGTTTATATTAAAAAAATATTTTTAAATTTCAAGCTATATCCCGTATACAGAGAGCACCTATTGTTAAAATACTCTTCTCCGTTTTTTACCCAAATTCGAAACTGCGTGTTGAGTGGCAGAACTGAACGCTGTCTGTTATCATATCAAAGGATACGGAGCCCACAACTATCGCGTATCTGTATACGCGCATCTGGCAACACACGGAGACATCATTTGACTGTTCAAATGATGTCTCCGTGCGTTGCCCCATATAAACTAAGTTGCTTACTTTTTATATAATTAGGTTATGATTATTATGATTAAGTTATAGATACATCATTTACATAAGATATACAATATACATGTATCTTTATACGTACTTATAATTAGAATGTATGTATATATATGTAGAATCATTAGGGGCAAAGCGCCGATCTTGGCAGAGACTCAAATGTTTACACTACTTTAAAACTCATTTAGTGCGGATTCACTTATTTTTTATGTATGTACATATATCTAGTAATTGTATGTTTTATTAAGTTTCATTTAAAATTAAAAGAAAAGGAAGTACTGTATTGCATTAAAATTCATATAGAAATTTTTACTCAGAAAAAATAATCCACACGTAACGGTTCCGTTATAATAAATCGAAGTTTAGATGGTCTCGCTAGAGTAAATAATACGTTAAACGAATGTGATGTCAATGTCCACTGCGTACTGGCTTGTTGCCAGTACATGTATGTACATTGTATAATACTATTTTTAGGTACGATCTTATTAAATATTCGTATAGTATTATTACAATTCACAAAAACAATTCTTTCCTAAAAAATGTTATAATTTTTCTTACTGGATGCAATAAAAATGTTTTAAAATATATTCTTCTCTGTTGCAGACACTCGGTGGACTCGGTCGCGTCGTATTCTAGTCAGAATCACGTAGACCGTATAAGGACACAAAATTTCTCAGCGGCTTCTTGTCAAGACGATTGTGACTTTGGATCTATCAAGACAAGTCTTTTCCGAAGGTCATCTTCAAATTTAGAATATCCTATTAAACGGCCAGAAAGCGTAACTTCTACTAGTTCCACACGAAGCCGCCTTCGAGATCTCGTCGAAAGGAAAACTAGTCAAGAGGATAAGCCCGCGGCAAACACCGTCGCTGACATACAGTACTTTGAAAATCCTACAGAAACACTAGA
>JAATLQ010034241.1:62570-84297 GCA_013421005.1 Heliconius erato x Heliconius himera
GAATTCGATAAGCCACGAAATACTCTTGATATAAAAAGGAATTCAGAAGAACGTCCTAAAAAGAAGAAGTCTAAATATAAAGATAGTGAAAATAAAAATAAAAAACAGGAGAAATACCAGAGTAAACTCGCAGAATACTACAAGGTACCAGTTCAGCTTCCGCAGGACGAATTTTATCAACATTTAACACGATCTAAGGCAGCAGAAGAATTTTTACAAAATCGGTTTTCAAACTCCGATACAGAATTTAGTGGTAGCTACGGACGTCTATGTAAGCATAAAGAAACTGAAGGGTCTAATTTACGTCGAAGCCGAAGTTTGGCCGTGATAAGAGAGGAAACTTTTACTGATCTGCAAATACAAAATCATCCTAAAACAAAGAGGTCGCAGTTAATTCCACGCGCTCGTTTATTTGACAAACCTTGTTTTAGAGACAGGTATTAATACTTATTTTTTCTTACTATAGTAGATACAATAGAAACTAGAATATTCAATTAAGTACAGGAAACTTAAGGAGAACATTTATACCACAATGTTAATATAGATATAGTAATATAGATATAGATGTGGGTCCAGATTTGATTAGCATACACAGTTATATCTTAATACAACAAAATACAAAATAAAAAAAAACATATTTAAGTGTAAATTTAATTTGGATATTTAACACATATTAGATTACATAAATAAAATAATATAAATAATAATACTTTCGTTAATTATTTTCAGGTTAACCGGGCGGACAAAATATCAGACAAAAGAAGAAGTATTAGAAGGAATTTATATAGACAGTACAGTATCTTGTTTTGCAGACATAAATAGACAAACTGCAGAAGAAGAATTGCCGCCAAATCTACCAGACAATATAGAAAACAATTTAGCACATGAAGACGTAATTTCAAGAAATGAAAGTCGTAATTCGAAATCAATAGGTGGAAGTTGGCCAAATTTGAATGAAGATACCAAACATATAAATCTTTCTGAGGATAGTATTGGACACTCTCATAACCCAAGTGAAATCGATAGCTTAGACTCTAATTACGTTAGAAAACATTACAATTTCGAAGCACATTTAAAAAATTACAATAATAGCTCGCCCGAAACAGAAAGATCAATAATTTCGCAAAATAACTGCAAAGAATTATATATCACAACAGACGACCACGATAGTGAAAACGAAATTGAAGATCGTCCAAAATCTTTAGCGCACAGTTGTACGTCTATTCTCGATGAACAAACTAAACAATCTAACAACGAAACCGCGACGTATGATGAAATTTCAAACAAAAGTAATGAAAACGAAAAACCTAGCATAAATGTAAATTTAATCAGTGATAATGCTGATAAACTGAGTAAAGATTGCGATATTCAATCTGTTATATCTGAAAACGACGGAACTATATCTAGTCCAACTGACAGCATAACTTCTTATATATCTATTTCAATTGCTTCATCGGACAAGTCTCACAAATTAGAATATTTAGCAAATTCATTAGCAGAAAAAATTGACGAATATTGTGATTCACAATTTCAAGAAAATAATTCGGTTAAATCGAAAATTATTATTAGTGACAAAAAGGATACTACACCAGAGCCAGATTATACACCTATACATAAAAAAACAACTTTTGCTGATATTAAAAGAGACTCTTATAACAATAAAAACAAATTCACAAAAGATATTTCTCCTACGGTTATACAATCTAAAGAATATTACGTAAGTAATACACTTTTAGGGTGTAATGATTACAGTAAAGACAGTTACTGCACTTCATCAAACAATATTACGACTGAACCTTTTGTAGCAACTTTTGTAGAGAATCAATATTATTCTTTACCAGATATAAACATAAGTAAATGCTTACGTAAATCTGAGCGAATAGATGCTCAATTAAGAAAAGAAGATCCTGAAGACATACCTTGTGAAAACACATATGAAGTTGCGCAAACACACTTTCGAGAAATTTTATCAGCCAAAAGCAATGAAAATTATGGTCATTTGAATAAAATAGACATAAAAGTGGATAGTAATTTTAACGATATAAGCAACAATCACCAACCAGAAATACCTGAACCACAACTTATACAAAATTTTTCTAAGCTTGAAGACGATTTGAAATCTATAATTACTATAGAAAGCTCTAACGCTGATGAATGCCAATCTAACATTTATCACTTAGATCATCACCAAAACGAAAGAGAAATAAATGAAATAGAAGGTACTATTAGAAATAATAAAATTATTACAAAATCAGAAAGCTTGAAACTTGCATCGAAAATAATATCTAAGCCAGAAGTTAAAATATTAAAATCGTTTTCAAACGATAATATCAACAAATCAGTAATAGAGAAAAAAGTAAAGTGTGGAATAAAGAAACACTACTCCCTTCGTCAACGTAATCCTTCTGACGACGAAATTTTCCGCCTTCCCAGCCCTACGTCTGTAGAAAATAAAACAAATAAACCTCTTCAAAGGCCCACTAGAAATTTGTCATTTAGTGAACAAATAAAAAATCATTCACTACTTTCAAGAGTGCAATCGTTTAAAACATCCGCTGAATCTAATATTGCGATAATACCTCTTAGCGGTCATCAAACTATAGTAATAGATCCACCGCTAGATCAACAGTTGTTGGATTGTAATAAAAAAATAGTTCCTAAATGCGAAGAAGCAAATACTGGTCACGATACTAAAACAAAATTAAAACCTAACTCCCAAAAAACAGCACATATTCCGAATAAAGAGGAAGAAATTGAAAGAAATACAGAGATAAAAAATATCACAAAAGAGCCTTTCATTACTATAAAACTAAAAAAAGTAGTAAAGAAAACTATACCCAAACTAAACACGGTACATTGTGACGCTGGAACATTTTGTCAACAGTTACTTAGACCACCCCCGAGACTTGTTATAAACGACAGTAAAGAACGAAATATCTTTGAGTTTGAAAAGACTGACATCATGACTCGACCTCAGGTTTTGCAAGTTATAGATTCCAAAAATAAACGACAAAATACATTAAGCAATTATGCTGATAAATCTAAGTTAGTTTCAAGTAGCCAAAAATTAGAGCAAAATCTAGATACAAAAGATGTTAAGCCTGAAACAATTACGGTGAAAGAAAAACTTAACAATGCTATTAGAACCGATATAGAATATCAAGAAAAAATCAACTCAGTCAAAACCTATTGGTCAAAGCTAATTGATAAATCGCCTGAAAATTGTAATAGTCGAGAAGATTTAGATACAAATGAAATAATTGACAACAGAAACGTTTGTGAAGAACAAGATATTAAAGAAGAAATCAAAAACCTCGATAATGTATCGGAAGTTTCAGTCAATAGTATTATTAAAACTTTAGAAAACGTTAAAATTGTAGATAGCATTAAAAAAATAACGCAAAAGAAGCTTAACTTGTGGAAGGATGAAACTGAAAAAGTTAAAAGTGATTCAGAAATAGAAGAACCGCCAGTTGAAAAGATTATCAAAGAAAATACTGGTACTATATACGATAACCCGAAACCTGAAAGACAAATAAAGAAAGTTGAATTAGAACTTTGTAGAGACACACCTGAAATTGAAATAGTAGAATTAAGCAGTGATGACAATAAAAATCAGAAAACTCAAGCCACACTCATAAAAGCTAAGGGATTTGACAAAGGCTGTGACGATTTCGATCATGTGAGATATAAAGTAATGAAATCGGAACTATTCAAAAACAGTATGATAGCTAATTACCGTAAGGAGGCCCAATTTGATGGGTTGTTACAATATCTTCAGGATTACAGTTTTCAAGAATTACTTGTTAATAACAATATTGTTATTATTGAACCAGTAAGAACGAAAGTGGAACCAGCTCCTAGAAAAAATACAAACACTGATACGTGTAAAATACCACCGGCATTGTTAAAGAAAAACGAATATTCTTCTCATGTGGATAAATCAAAAAATGCGATACGGAGACACTTTTTTTACCATCCCATAAGAGTAAATAAAGAAATTATTGAAGAAGAGCTACCTAATCCAGACACTGTTAAAAAAGTTCGTAATTTATTTGAAGATACATTGAAAATGAAAAGTCCAATGACTCATGATCCGCCACTTTTAGACGAAAATACTGGTCTAACACAACGGGCGACATCGTATAGAAATCTGAGTGAAGAAACAAAAAACAGTAAAGTCAGTAGTCGGAAAAAAAATACCAGGCAGTTGACAATAGACACAAACTTTGGTAATAAAAAATGGGATAACGCTAGTCTATCAAGCGGAGTGTCCAGCGGCGACTTAAGCTCTAACAATGAATACGAAACAGATGGTTTGAGCCCATATTCCCAAAAAACTCTTAAAGATAATGTTTATAGTTCTAGTGATGAGTATCTTTGTGATTCAGCAAGTCAAGATTTTTGCTGTGAAAGTCAATACGTAAGTCCAGATATTCTTAAGAAGATAAGAGAATGTGGTACTTCTGTAACTTACTATGGTGGAAAGGTCATGAATTCCAAAACCAGCTCTGCAGTGAGTCCTATGACTAAGGCCATAATGGAAGAGATTAAAAGCTTACAAAAGAACTGCAGTAGAGATTGTTATTCATGCCAAACAAAATGTAAGGGAGAAAAGTGTTCTTGTCTAGTTGCAAATAAACATCAACAAATGTTAACAGAAACACAGAGTGAAACTTTTGCCGAATTTGGGAATAACCAAAGTCAGGATAAAAGTAAACGTATGGAAGGTTTTCCAGGTTTTAAGTTTAAACTTGTGAAATCTAATAGCTGTAGCAGTCGACTAGAGTTAACAGGAACAGATGAAGCTAAAAATCTTAGATATAAATTTAGAAAACAAAATTCTAAAGAAGACCCTCCATTGTTATATGATGATGAAAACTCAGTAAAAAATAAAATATGTCGTTTAGAAAGTTACAATAAAGGAATTGTTAAAACACCCTTTCAAGAAAAAGAAAGTGAAATTGTAAATTTAAGGACAAGTAAGACAATTGAAAATCACCAGTTAGAAGGAAAAAATGACTCGCTAGTAACGCATAACGCAAACAGCACAATTGAGCTCGATGAAAAATCTACAAATAAACCAAACAATTTAATAGAACAAGATAAAGAGCTTGATCAAACAAATAAACAAGCCAATGAAAATATTACTTTCGAAAAAAAATTCTACTATGTCAACGATAATTCCGAACAAAGTAAAATTACAACTGGAAAATTTGGAGAAATGGTGTTTGAAGAATTTGAAGTTTTAGAAACTTGTTTTGATAGCTTAAATAGCAATAGGTCTTTAAAATAGGAGTAATTTGATAGAAAGCCAAAAAGTTTCGCCTTGCGATCTGTGACTACATATTTAAAAATTTTATTAAATTATTATCTGTACATTAACTAAGTCGTATAAATGTGTATCTACTAGTATTAAACATTATGTATAATGTAATTAACAGTAATTTTTGAATATAAATTATAATTATTTATAGTCCTGGTGATGGTCTCTTAATCTTTATATTAAATATGATAAATTATATATTTTCTTTTAATTTATCTCTTACCGTCAGACTTATCAGATTCAAGTTTTGTAGGTGTAGCTTTGGATCCATACACACATACGCTTGTGAAGAATGATCGACGTGAAGGCCGCCACCGACGACACCACGATTCCTGTTTAAAGTAAACCAAATTTATATATGTGTCGAAAAAAGCATATATTCATTATTATTTGTTTATGAATTTGTAAATTATAATACATAATCAATATTTATAAAAGTGATCTTATGTATACAATTTACAAAAAGTCCCCTAACGATTTTTCACTTTATTTACTCCTACCGCATTGAGTATTTTACATACTGTCCGCGAAGCATAGGCTGAACTTTGCATTTGTGTGAGTGTATATGTTACCGACAACCTGTATAATTTCGATATTCTATACAATACCACGGCAATATGTAGAATACATTGTCTGCCCGCACGTCTCCCTCTTTCTTGCTCTCGTCTTATACATACATTACCGGCTGCATTCAGTATTTCATAGAATATTAGGTATTCTATAAAATAAATAATATTTAATACGTTACCTAAATCTTTTAGGCATTTTATACATATGGCAGAGGTATTGTATAAAATACCGAATTATACAGATTGCCGGAAACATATACAGATAGTATAGGTGTAACGACGGCTTATTTTATATCGGTAAATCAAAAAGCAGTCTTTTTGACCACTGGCCTGAGCGGCGCATCCTATGTGTGACATACTACACCTCTTGTACTGGTAGCGACGTCGCGTATTTAAATCTAAAAATTTATTTATTTTTTCGATTTTTTTACCGATATTAAGTTGACACAATTATGTAAAAAATGTATGTGCAGCAAGGGATGCCAGTCGTTTCAACTGTCGTCGTCTTACCTACACTATCAATATTGTGAACACTCACAATTACAAAACACAGCTTACGCCTCGCAGACTGTACTAACCATTTAGTCATCGTAGATTCTTAAAACAATGTTGTTTTATTAATTATTATTGATAATTTAAATTCAGACTATTATGGTATCCCACCCGAGAGAATGAATTTTTATTTCTTAATATTTTCATTTCTTCGCTCTGGCGCGAAACTTAATACGCAATGCCCCGAAAAATTTGCCGGAAAGTGGGGAATGGAGTGTAAGACTCTGGGTTCCCCCTGGCTATCTTGCTGTATGTGTCAAATCAGCGTCACGCTGTATCCTGCTGTATACAGCGTGACGCTGATTTAATTTAATCATTTAGCGACGATAATTATATTGATTTCCAAGCAGTCCGTGTACAAGCACCCCGTTACGTAAAAAGATTACTTCAAAACTGCTGCTAAGCCAAATTTCCTCTACTTCAAAGCCAATGCCCCCCCTTAAAAATATCCGAAGACACTCATATGAGTACAATATTAATATTACTGTTCTTATTATAAAACGCTAACGAAAAATGCAAGCATATCGTAAAAGATAAAGCTAACGTGAATAATATTTTACATATCTTTTAAATTAACATGAAAAGACTTAAGTATTTGCAGAATGATTAAGTCACGTCAACGTATTATATTACGAAGAACAAATACGATAATAGTCACTCGTCTGCTTAGCCTCATGCTTGCGGAGGGCGCGCGTGTTTATCAAATTAACTTCAATTTACCGGTCCACATGTTATTGAAATATATATGAGGTATTTTATATATCAAGTAAATACTTAGTTTTGAAATTTCAAAATGGAGTCGTAGTAGTAGTCGAGTTTTAAACTTGTCTCGAAGTTTAAAATAAAAGTAAAAAAATATAGTTCTATTCAGTGTAGTGCTGAATATTAAGAAAAGTCTAACAAAACATATGGAACAAGACAAATCATGAACAACTGCATTGCACCCAATAATGTATGATGTCACATCAATTATGTCCCAGACAAAAACAATTACTGTTGTTTGTATTTTTTATTATACTATACATATTTCAATTGTTTTATTATACTAATAAAATTACTTTCATCTGACTTTGACAGTATATATTGCCTAACAATATATATTAATAGTACATATTACCTAGTGTATTACCTAGTACCTTCATAAAAAAAATCTATTATGTGATCAATATCATAAAACATTACTAAACTGGAATTGAATTTTATCAAATTCGAAAATAAAAAATAATGATTAAAATTTCTTTCAGATGTGTAAAGTAAAAAAAAAAATAAAACAAGTCATTATTTCATACATCTAGCATTTAAAAATTTATTAAAATAGTGAATTAGGCAATTGAGTGATTATGTGCTTACATCTGCTTTGCCAAGTCATGACTAACATCAAACACTATGTATTTGAGTGATTCATTTGTAAGACAATCATATTTTGGATTGCAATAATATATTTTGGAAATACCTACTCGAAAAATAATACATAATTAATTCTTAACTTATATTTTTATGCCATAATTAAAGGACTGAACTGAACTTTTATTTTTATTTATCCTTATATGCAAAAAGTTGTTGATTTCAATTAGAGAATATAATAAGAATTTTGTTTAAGAGTAAAGGATGAACAAGTAAATGACATGGAACATAATATGTGTGTTCCATGTCATTTACTTGTTCAGTATAAACACAAAAACTAAAATATGATATAAGAAAAGCGTAAAGTAATTTATCAAGTTCAACATAAAATATCAAATGTTTAACAAAGCTTTAATTTATTTACTTTTATACACTCCTATAATTTATAAAAATAATTACAATTAATATAAAAATAAAAATATTATACTTCGGAAAAGAAGAAATAAAACCTTGTAAATTAAAATTATATATACTGTGTCTTTATTTATTGAAATTATATTTTCATCAATATATACATAACCACACAATCTTAATACAAACAGCTGAGTATATGATTCTAATTTAAACTGATAACAATGATTGGAAATCCCATTTACTATTCAATATTCCTTTTAACTTAAATGTATTGTACATTAGTTTTCTGTGTACACTCAATACAATAATTTATTTTTATATATTTCTTCACAAAAATTCGGTAAAATGACATTTGACAGATGATGCTTAAAAATAAATATCTATGCTTAAGCGCCTACCAATTTATTTATGTACACGTGCATAACGAAACCTACTAAATATGACAATCTTATATGAAAAAGATTTCAATAAAATTACAGAACCACTCCTAAATATTAGTTACTCACCCTGCTATTAGACAAATCTCTAAATATCGATGATAAACACAAACTACGATTTATTTCTAATTTAGCTAAGAGTCGGCACTTAGACACACACACCGTCGACGCCATCTTTATACTACTCATGTACACCCGCCCGTTCTATCTATAGCTAACTTTGGTTGGTATCAATGCTTGTAGATATATATATCTTTAATTTACGCCGGTAATAACACAAAAGAATCAGAAGTTCTGCATATAAAATAATTATTATATTTACTTTTCCATCTTCAATAATTATATTTCATTGACAAAATCATATTTCATTATTATAATGTCTACAGTCACAATATGAGTAATATTTCATTATGAATATAATGATTGCTTAGGTTTAATATGGCATGTTTGGAATAGACAATAAAATCTAGTTAAAATAATAATTGATATAAAAATACATTCATAATATATTTATTGAGTAATATAAATTTCCCGCTCTTCCTACGGAATGTTGGCTATAGCTAATGGTTATGATGCATTCCTTCAAAATATAAAAAAAAGTTTCATGTGTTTAATTTATATCTAGCCTACATTAGTGACATGTTTGGTGAATAAACATTTTTTTGTTCAAAATGATTATGAATCATATATTGTAAAGTAAGTTTCATTCATCAGATCTATAAACAAGAGTGAAGTAATAATAAGTAAATGATTTGAACGCAGTGGTAAAAGATGACAATTTATTTTTGTAATAATGTCAAAACTGAAAATGACGTTACACCATTCGTTGTGAATTGTGATTGTTTGCAATTGCTCGAAATTAAAAATAAGGGTTATTTCGTGCAATGGCTATACCTGATTATAAACTGAGTACTGTTTTGTGTGGTCATTCTATGGACGTACGATGTGTTGCAAAAATTAAAGAATTTTGTATACTTTCTGCGTCTCGAGACAGAACCGCTAAATTGTGGCACCCAGAGGGGTTAGTATATCACTACAGGAGATAAAAATATATGTTACAGTATTACAGTATATATAATATGAGATTTATTAAATACGTTTATATATCAGGGTCAAGGATTTCGTGAATGTAGTTACATATAAAGGACATACCAATTTTGTGTCGTGTGTCTGTTGGCTACCACCTTGCGAGGCATTCCCTGACGGCTTAGTTATCACAGGAAGCAACGATACCACTATATTAGGCTATAATCTGCAAGACGGAGCTGTCCAATTAAATTTAAAAGGCCATGAGAACACTGTGTGCAGTGTGGCACCTGGACATGATTCTGGTATCCTTATAAGGTTTGCTCTTTGTAGATAAACTATTCTTATCTGATTTAAAATAAAATACTTTACATTGTATACTATTGTTGTATATTTGAATATTGTTGTTGTATATTTGGCAATATATTTTACTACTACTTTGAAAATAATTAATGTCTTATATATCAGGGTCAAGATAATAAATATTTTAAATTCTACCGCTATCATTTGTGGCTTACATGAATATCTCTCTCAATTTAGCTCAAGTTGGGATAATACAGCTCGAGTATGGAATCTAAATACTCCTCAATTGGCACCAACAATACTTAAAGGACATCAAGCTGCTGTTTGGGCTGCCTTAGAACTTGGAAATGGAACTTATGCAACAGCATCAGCTGATAAAACTATAAAACTATGGAGAAAAGATGGAGGCCTTATAATTTCAATTACAGGTAAAATAACAACATATAAATTGCTCTTAACTTTGAGATCAATCATGAAAACAATTTTGAAATGCCATTGTCATTTATAACTTAATAAAATGGCATCTTAAAATCACTCTCCAGATTGATCTCAAAATTGAGAGATTATAAATATGGGCCTTAATATCTTGACACTTACATAGTTCTCTCTGCCATCATTGCTATATGCAAAATAAAGAAAAAAGTGTAGAAAAAAATTATATTTTCAAAATTATGGTTTTATTATAGACTACTTCATCCATTATAAAATTATTAATAAACATACAATAGCACTGCATAAAAATAATATCTTTGTATTATCCAGCATACAAGAAGTACTTATGACAAGTTTTTTTAAATATCTTTAATTATTCCAGGGCATACAGACTGTGTAAGAGGCTTAGCTGCTGCTAACGCAGAAACATTCCTTAGTTGCTCTAATGATGCATCAATCAGACTTTGGAAAAACAATGGGGAATGTCTCAATACATATTATGGACACACAAATTATATATATGGGTAATTAAATTATTTAATTTGTTTGTTGATATATTTGAGGCCATTGTGGCACAGAGGCACAAGCATGTGACTATAAACCTAGTGGTTGTAGGTTTGATTCCACTCAAGTAAGAGAAATATTCAATATTTTCTTTTCCCTCATTCTGGTAACAAGGTATTAAAATCCACCACTCAACATGTAGTGCCATGTGAATTGAACTTTCATGTTATTAAAAATTTATGGCTTCCTGATTGCACTATAGTTGTGTTACGTTTGATATTATGCTCTAAAAATATATTTTTCCTCCAAACAAAATAAAGTACTGATAACCAATTATTAATGTCTGACTGAAACAACATTTTCAGCTGAAACCGAACCTTCGAGTTTGGTCTCAGTTTCGGCCGAAATCAAAACTGAAAATTTTCAATATACAGTATAAATAAAGACAAATTGAAATAGTTGATAGAGGTGGTCATTACCAACTATTTTAACCCTGTATTGCAAGGTCCATACTATTATTGTTTTCGTTTTTTCATTTAATATCATATTTGAGTAATAAAATGGAAAGAAAGTTTATTTTGCGGAGTTTTTTTCTCTCATAGATTTATGGCCAATTGTAGTTTATTGTTTATAAGGTTAAAAAGTTAATATTTTGTCTCAAGTCATAATTATGAATTGTGTGTTAAAAGGATCCATCCTTGAGTATAGAAAATTTAAAAGCAGTCATATTTAGTCTTGGTCGGTAAATCTGATCTCATAAAAGACTCTGTATTTGGTTGACTTATGGTTAAGCTTATATATTTTTATAATTTTTATACATCTCCTAAAACTATTTTGCTATCCTTAGCTTGAAATAACACTAAAATCGGCAAACATAAAGCAAGTTTTGAATTTATTTCACATAGTGTATCATATAAATGGTATAGACTGTATACCATAGCTCTAATAAGCTTTATTCTATAGAGCTTTCAAATTAATATGTGAAATAACTTTTGTTCAAAAAAAGACAAGAATTAATCACATACTTATCCATATCTGAAGCTATAGAGGCTATCCTACAAACAAAAGAATTTTGTTTTGGTTACAACAAACTCATTTTAAACTATTTATAGGATGCTTAATTATGAAAATCTTTCCTATAATTTTATTTTTATAATTTGGAATGTATAAACTGACTTTATAAATCATAGACCACAATAATTAACACACAAATATGACGCCTGAGAACCACTTAGTTTTCGGCCGCCACTACTTAATTATATCAAATTTTATTCTCATAATTAAAATAAAATTTTATTTTTAATAAAATTTTATTTATTTTATCTTATTTTTAATAAAATTTTATTTCAATATGCTAAAAATAAAATTTTATGCATAGTATATCTTCTTAAGTGTCCAATAATATCCAGATGTTTCTTTTTTTACTTATTTTGCTCTATGTGTCAGAATATTTTCCTAATTTCTATAGATTTCGGTTTGACATTCAAATACAACTTGTTTGTGCAATTTTTTTTCTCAAGTTTTACACCTTTCAATGTTTCATGTTATTTCCAGTATCGCAATAAACCCAAGTATACCACACAGCTTTGCTAGTTGCGGAGAAGATGGTTCCATACGAATTTGGGCTGCCGGTGATTGTATACGAGAATTGAGACTTCCAGCACAGTCTGTATGGAGCCTCACTTGCTTGGACAATGGAGATATTGTTACTGGTAAAATTGTGCTTTCCATTGTATAATTATTATTTAATTTCAATATTTTAAAGTATATATTGCATGTTATAATATATTTGTGTGTCCGTAATGGCGCAAAGGGGCAGTGTCCGACTGTTAACGCGATGGCTGTGGCTTGGATTCTCACTTGAACCCACAACCATCACATTATAAATTATTTTCATTGTCCTTGATTTGGTGACAAGACAAAGCTTGGTGTTGATTTTACCACTTAGCACGTGTTTGTGTCCAAAATTAGAAGGAAACTGGGGAACAGAGTGCCCTAACTATACATATATTCCCTCTGTCTGTCCTGTTGTATGTGGGATCAGTCTGTTCCCCACTTTTCGCCGAATTTTCGAGGCATTGCCGGTTGAGTTGCATAACTCAACGCCGAGCTATTTGCCTTGGTATTATAGCAAAGAAATGCAAATATTAATAAATAATAATTCATTCTTCCGAGTAGGAATCGAACCCACAACTGCCGCCAGGACGGCTTTCAAACATGACAATTATGATATATGTAACAAAGAGCCTTTTATATAAGTTAACTTTAACTATTATTTAAATGGTTATTTTAATAGGATCAAGTGATGGCTTGGTGAGAGTATTTACCAAAGATCCTAATAGATACGCAGATGAGTCTGTCATCAAGCAATTTGAGGAAGAAGTACAAAAAATGCAAGCGGCCAATCAACAAGAAATAGGTGGATTTAAATTATCAGAGTATGTATTTTTTTCTAGCTTCACTCTTACAACCATATACAGATACTGATATGTATGGTCGACGTGTCGTGGCCTCCCTGGCGTTAGGTTTTCTGAACTCAAGATAACTTGAGAAGATAATAATAAAAAATAAGAAAAAATCGAAAATCAAATTAGCTTCAGGGCGGCCACTGTAGGACTGTAGGCAGAGAGAATATAGTGAGACGTCTTCTCCAGTTGTCACTCAGTAACGTAATCTAACTTTACTTATTTACATATCTACAAATTTGTAATTAAACTTTATAATTTAACTTACTTTAATGGGTAGTGAACCCTCGCTACCAAACAAACACAGTACAGTAGGCAAACCACAAAAAGTAGGCAAAAGGAACATGTCATTGCACATTCAGTGGCGGAGTTTAACGGCTCGCTTTGTCTTGTTACTTCAGCAGGAGGGATATAGCGTGAAGCTAATTTTTTTTTTTTTTTTTTTTTTTTTTTTTTCATTCCTTCGAGTGGGAATCGAATCCGCAACGGTAGCGCTTAATGACACGTTTGTGCCTCTACGTCATGACGGCCTCTATTTTCTGTATCCCGCACACAGCAGGGTAGGCAAAGGGAACCTAGTATTCAGATACTCCGTTCCCCACTTTCTGCCGAATTCTGGAGGCATTGCGTGTTGAGTGGCAGAACTCAACGCCGCGTTTAACCTCGACACCAGAGCGAAGAAAAGAAAATATAAATTTAAGTAAATATTTCATCTCCTCGAGTGGGGATCAAACCCACAACCAGTCGGTTATACAGTCACACCTCGTGCCGCTGCGCCACCACTGGCCTCTGGCCTATTAAAGATAATATTAAATATTGCAATTATAAATGAATTCCACAGATTACCAGGTCCCGAAGCGTTACTGGAGCCAGGCAAGTCCGACGGGCAAACTAAACTAGTTCGTCGAGGTACTAATGTCAAGTGCTATTCATGGAGTGCTGCTCAAAATGCTTGGAGTGAAATAGGAGATGTTATGGGAGCTAACCCTCCCAGTGAAGGGAAAACCATGTATCAGGGGCAGGTTAGTGTATCCCGCGTATAAAAGTGTAATAAGAGGGAACCTAGTGTTCAGACACTCTGCTCCCCACGCGTCACCCTATTATATATTTTAGAGTCATTGTGAGTTGAGTGACGGAATCTTATAATATCTTGTTACCTGAGCGAGAAAAGTGAAAGTAATCAATTCCTCGAAATAGGAACCGAATCCACCACCGTCGCCCTGTGCCGTTGCGCCATGACGACAGGTTAGTTAGGTATTTTATTTATATAGAAATATGATTTTTTTGAGTGAATTTAGAAAATTTTTGTAATAGGCTACAAAACTGCTCAAAATGCTACAAAAAATACGATATAAAAATAAAAGATGTTTTATTTATGTTAGACGCTGTATCCCGCACACAGCAGAGTAGGCAGAGGGAATTTAGTGTTAAGACACTCCATTCCCCACTTTCTGCCGAAATCTGGAGGCATCGCGTGTTGAGTGACAGAATTCAACGCCGCGCTAAGCCTCGACACCAAAGCGAAGAAATGGAAATATAAATTTAAGTAAATATTTCATCTCCTCCAGTGGGAATCGAACCCACAACCAGTCGCTTTTACAGTCACTTTATGCTTCTACGCCACGACTGGCCTCTGTTTCCATTTATCAAATTATATAAATGGCATTTCAATTTCAGGAGTATGATTTCGTATTCAGTGTCGACATTAAAGATGGCGCCCCCCCACTTAAATTACCTTTCAACAAAACTGAGGACCCTTGGGTGGCTGCACAGGCTTTTATTCACAAGTTAGTAACTATGTTTCATTAATATTAATTTTACTTAAGTTATCACTTGGCTAGCAACTTTTACGGTTATGATGGACTTTAATTAATGATATTTATTTAAATATAATATAGATAAGCTATGTGAGAGTTATTTTCATTTCTACTCTGGTGTTAGTAAAGTGGGGTTAAGTATCGCCATTCAACTCGCAATGTTTCGAATTAATTGCGTAAAACGTAAAACTGCAAGAATTTCGATTACAAAACCTTATTTTTTTATATCTAAAACCAAATAAATAGACATTCTTAGTGAGTACAATAAATATTTTAATAAAAAATCTAATTTTTTTTATTACAGACATGATCTACCTCAAGTATATTTAGAGAAAGTAGCCAATTTTATTATTGATAATGCCAAATTGGAGTCTTTACCAACTGCCAGCAATGGGTAAGTTTAATTTTTTTTTGTCCGTATTCCACATATAGAAGATTAGATAAGGAAAACCTAGTTTTAACACACTTTCGTTTTATGCTGAATTCTGGATGCGTTGCGTTTTGAGCATCTGACTCGACGCCGTGCTTTACCTAGTTACCAGAGCAAAGAAATTTAAATATTAAATACTTCATTTTCTGGAATAGGTCGCGTTTACAGTCTGACCCTGCGGCACAACAGGCTTTTTCAAGATTTTATTAGCGTCACGCTAATATTTTTATATCACACAGTAGTAAAAAAGTGCACAGTAGTAAAAAAAGTATTTTTCTCAGTTTCGAACACGCAAAAGTTCAGAAAATTTTACTTGAGGGACGCCACCAGTCGTCTACTGTAATGTCTGTACACATTTAATAGGCCGTATAATACCGAACCGTTTTAATTCACTATGATATTTATTCTTAAATTTTCATAGCTACGCAGACCCTTTCACGGGAGAGTCCCGCTACGTGCCGGGGTCAGTGACCGCGACGGGGCTTCCTCCGCCTTCCTCTGCCGACCCCTTTACGGGTTCCGGAGCATACACTACAGCCAGTGCCAGTGCCAGTGTTAATGAAAACGAAAAACCTTTAGTGCCTCATGATTCTTATATAAGGTAGGCAATAATTTACTAAAATATAATTATTTTTATGGAGGATATATTATTTTAACGCTAGGGTGTTATTAATAGACAATTGAAGAATATTAATAAAGTTAAAAAAATGTGTTATTTGAAAACAAGAGATAAAATGAAACCCTCTTGAGGTTACATTTTTATAATACATGTTCAACTGGATATTAAATGTACACAGTTTTTAAGAAATTGCTTTATTAACATGACAATTGCAGCATAGTGAGATAGCTCTTTAGCTAGGGGTTAAATCCAGAACCAAATCCGCAATTTTAATGGAAACTAGAATAAGGAGTGTTTTAACGTTAGATTCGTTCTAAAGTTGTGACTTTAAAAAACAATATAAAAATAAAATCTACGACTTTTTTTAAATTATGTAACTAAATATTTATTAGAAAAGAAACTATAAAAATATATTTAAATATGTATTACATATAATTCTATAAAATTGTTTATTTCAGATTCGATCAAGCAAACCTCAAAGCAATACATGATAAGCTGAAAGAGTTCAACAGTAAAGTTGGAGATGGGCTGAACACTTTCACTGAAGAACAATTAGAGAATATCGTTAAATTAGGTGAAATGGTAAGCCTTAATTTGTATACACACTGTTCTCAGGAATTGCTGGAGGATGGCATATTGCAATATGTTTATTGTTTTGTTGTAACTCAACATACCAGAGGGTAGAGTTACTTTGAGAACTTAATCATGTGTCATGTATGATGCAACATTTTTTTAGTATTTCCATTTACTAAAGTATTTTAATTTTGTACATTGCAGAATAATACATTCAACCCAGATACAGTTACATTACTAAAGAAAATGTTAGAATGGCCAAAAGGTATGTATAAAAATCCATAAATTACTTTATAAAAAATGTAACTTTAGCTTAATTTTAAACTTAAGTTATTTTTAAAATAAAAAAAAACATATAAAAATTGCTTACAACATAAATAAGTTGTAACAAGGACTATATCCTTGAATATCGACGTAGCTTGAAGAGAACGTGTAGCTTAGTTGTTGGTGAGACTGCTTAGATGATTTCAAGGAGGAATGAGTTCAAATCCCGCTCTTCTAATTAATACTCTTTAATTTTCAGAAATAATTTTCCCAGTACTAGACGTAACTAGATTAGCAGTTAGAAAAAAAGAAATCAATGGACAAATATTTGATACAGCATATGGGCCAAATTTTGTTAAATATCTTTTATCTTTATTGACTCCAGGTGAGGTTTATTGAAATATTTTTTATAAATGAAAAAATTGTTTCAACTAACAACTTATAATTTTATTATATTTATAATGATTTAACTGATATGATGAAACATTTTTTGTTAAAATATAAGTCAGTATATGGGAACAAAGTAAGGTATTACATATAAATTAATATTAATTCATGGATCACAATTCAGACAGTTCCAAAAAGTTAGACATAAGCTAACGAGAAAGGACGGCTGGAGGCATAAGCTGTCGAATGGTAAGGTCAGAGAAGAAATTCATTATACTGCTCGATTAGGATGAACGGACGCCCTTCGAACGTTCACAGGAACGGTAGTAAGCAAAATGGCAGGACACACGTACTTCCTGTACGTGTGATGAGCGTAAACGCTGTGCTAGTTGACTAGAACAAAGAAGATGTGGCAGACCGACGAGGATGCATAAAAATCTCAGAACAGCATAAAGTGATGATAGTATATGAGAACAAGGACTGAGATATTCAACCTCAGTTAATTAAAACCCAATCATTTGGGCACCCTGAAGGAAAACCCACCATCAACACTTGCGACCATCGAAAGCGGCTCGGAACGCTACCAACGTAAGGCAAGGTCACACAAGGAACTCTGCAAAGGCTTTCGCTGTAAAAACTTAACAAGGGCAGCAATGGGTCAAGTAACACCACCCAATCTGGTACCGATCATGAGACACTGTGACCATTGCAAGAATGCTTTCCTTGAATTCCTTGTAACCCACCTATACCTGAGGGGGAATGACTGCCTCTCTGGGAGGACACTTGATTCTAGAGATAAAGCTTAAGGAGACACCTTGTTTTTTACTTAGTTCCCTATATTTACTAAGCTTCATTGCTGGTAAACAGGGCTAGAAAATCGGAAAGGTGCTAGCGCCTTATTGTGGACGAAGTCCTGATGAATCATTTTGTAGCAATAGTGACGGCTGCTAGAGAGCAGAAGAGTTACTACTGATCGGAGATTTAAATCGAGTCCCTATATTGACCTGGAGAATCTCTTTAATATGCTCTACCGCAGTCCATACCAAATGCTAAGCTAGAGCAAAAATCGACTGTGTACCCATAGAAGCCCCATGGACGTCGCTTATGCCCTACGAGAAATATACTGTGGTATATACTCGCCGAAAAGTGCATACCCCAAAGACCTAAAAGACACCTTCTACCTCACTTTTACGCAAGAGGAGAAAGGCGGGGTGAGTGCAGATTCAAAGGTGGTTGCAGCTCCTACTACAGCGGTAGCGAAGACGATGCGGTCGTAAGGCTGACCCGTAATGCAACAAAAGGCATTGTGGAATACAATTTAAAAAGGGCCATGAAAGATAAAAATGAAGTGGTCATATCCACTTTAGTTGAGGTTATCACTTCGGTTACACCACCCACATCTCGAACCCACTATCCTCCGACAGGCACTTATGATTCTATTAGAACAAAAAACACAACTGTATATAAATATTGTAAAATAGTAAAATTAGTTTTATAGACATTAAGTTAATAGATATAAAGTTAAATATGTACAAAAAGGCAATCTAAGAATACCTAGACTCTCTTAGGAATTAAATATCTAGTTAACTATCTCTACTTATATGCCTAGTTTAAGTAGCATTGTAATATAAAAACTAAAGCTGGTAGTTATGAAAAAGTAAAAAGTGTTTAGTTAAAAAAGAAAATAATCATAATATTGACATCATCATTATAACTTATTACTACACTAAACTGATATACTTATAATTTAAAATGAAACTTGAAATTGGTTAATGAAACTTTTGATTAATTCTCATGTCTACTAAAATATTAAAAAAATATAACAATAAATTCCAGATAATCTACCAGCGAACCAAATGTTAGCGATGCGTGTATTAGTGAACGCGTTCAGCGACCTTCCAGGGGAAATGCTAGTGCTGGCCGCGAGGGAGAGCGTCGTACACGCTATCATCTGTCTCACCCAGTTGAACAATAATACACAGGTGAGAGCACGATGGGATTGGCGCGTATAATAATACCCGTTGGCGTTGTCATAGCAACGTGTATAATTTTTATAAACAAAAGTGTAAATATTGTCAAATGTATGGTAATGTTTTATTTATTGTTTTAATGTATTTTATGAACACTATTATTGAAAAATATAATAAAATAGGGTCATATTTGAAACATCTGTCTCACTCTTTGAATAATAATGCCCAGGTAAAAGTGATTATTACTGCGCTGTCTTTTTAAAATACTGTGAGCTTACTTAGAACGTCTTATATTGTCACGCATAAGAGCGTCCCACTCACATGTTTGCATAATGAAGTGCAGGTGAGCGCGAGTTAGATATACAGTCGCCGTGTCTCTTTTAAATGGTATAAGCGCGATCATGTTCGCATGCAGGAGAACGTGGTAATCACTATTATCTGTTTCACTCATGTTAAAAATAAGAGGCGTACGTAAGAACGAGGTTGTTATTTAAAAAGATAAATAAATTTAAAAAGATAAATCTTTTATTGTAAATTTACTTACACAAGACTGTCAAAGAATAATTGTATAGAAATTATTTCCTTTTCGCCAATCTGCCTGATCACAACACTCAAGTACAGTAGAGCGACGCTATTAAATATGACACAAAGAATACCTAACTACGTATATTTAATATCATGCACTGTCTTTACATTTGTAATAAACATATTTGTCGGACTATACGGGTTTATATTATTTTTTTACTCTAGATTGCTGCAACGTCACTCCTCCTCAATTTGTCAGTAGCGCTCGCGCAACAGACGGACAGTGTAGAACTCGCCGAGTGTGTTATCATTTTGTTGAACAAAATTACTGATAATGAAGCTTATTTCAGGTAATATTTATAATTTTGAGATGTTTTTAATTTTTACATTTAAATAAAATCGAACCTATCAGCCTTATGTACATAGTGCATACTCTTTATAGTCTATTAATTTTAGCATGAGACAAAATGTAAGCAAAGGAATACTGTTTCTAAAACCTTAATGTAACTTTAATCTTTATTTGATTTGTTCAAGGATATGAATATGAAAAGTTTATGATTATTGTATACATTTCTTTTCACTTAAAATTTTTCATTGATATTAACAAATTTTAATGATAATTATATTAACAACAACAGACAAAAAAGTTATACAAAAAATATATCTTTGCTTATGTAGCTGGTCTTGTCAGACAAAGTATCATATTGGGTGTTAAAATAAACGCTTAAAGTTAACTCAAGACTAAACTGATTTATTTTGGAAAGCACTAAAATGATCTACTATATTGGTAACTTTTTTTTTTTATTTACAGAGGCTTGGTAGCGCTCGGCACGTTGCTGGCAGAGTCACCAAACAAACTAGTGATACAAACTAAAGTGGTATCGAACACGCTACTACATAATAAACTTAAAAATAATACTTTCAATATGGATCCCAACTTCAAGAAAATATCGACATGTTCCCAACAAATACTGAGATTGTTATGAATTTATAATTGAAAATTAGTATTATAGTTGATAAGGCTGATTATCTCTTTCAATAAATGTTGCTTTATTTAAAACATAAATGGGAATGGGATGATCTAGAACTTAATTAATGATTATAGTTTTCAAAAATTTTTCCTAGTTTTCGGAAATATATTAACTATAAAACGGTTTACTTTAATTTTTTGTGTTTTACAATTTCAATGAACTACTTTCATATTAAACATAATTTTTTGCACCTATCTAGTTTTATATTCTCATTTCAGAAACAACATAATCTGCTTACTTTTATATTTTAATGGAGATAATTCGTCAAAAATTATATTTGTTTTTATTACAATTTTTCAATTTCATTTATGATATAAAGTGTGATTGTGACCTTTTTTTATCATTAGTAATATATTTTATACAGTGTGGAAGCGTTTGCGCTCCTTTTACAGGAACAACATATTGGGTAAATGGTTTTATACCCTAAATAAATTAATCAAGATACCTTAACAGTTTAGACGTAGGATTTTTTTTTCATTTCACAATGTTTATCCATATCTGTATTTTGTGTGACACAGTTACGCACAGATACCAATAACGTAAACACATTACTACTACAAAAATACTACTACTAAAACTACGTTAAATAAATAACTTTAAACTTTGTCGCCAGTACCTACCATTCGATTTCGGAATGAGGCGTATGCGGCGGTTTCCCGTTTTACGTCGTTCTTGAGAAATGGCGTTTTACTTTACAACGATATTTTTATTATTTATATTTTTTTTTTTTTTTTTTTTT
>JAATLQ010034242.1:0-21731 GCA_013421005.1 Heliconius erato x Heliconius himera
GCAAATCGGTCGTGTCATTGCCCTTTCGCTTGGTCTCTGTCACACAAACGACATCCAAATCTCTATCATCCATCGCATCTAATAATTCATTCAACTTTTCTTCCATCCCTCCTCTTACATTCCACGTAGCTATTTGTAGCTCCGTCCTCCACCTCGTGGCGTGTTGGGTGGCGGTCTCCAACGCCGCATTCGTCGCCACTTGACACACCATTGTACCCCCATTATAACTTATATATAGTTATTATAGTTTTGAAGCAATAAAAAATTATATATCTACTCTACTGTGGTTTGAAATCTGAAATTATTTTGACCATTTTAAAGGGCAACAAGTCTTAAGCCGCACCAGGCAGCAAATACCCTAGCTACGCCACTGGTTCTAACGTAAATAGAAATTGTGACATTGTATAATGAAGTAATCATGTTAAAATGGAGGTAAAAGTGTCAAGCTTGATTAACCTCAGTAAAGTATGTAAATACATGCAAGGAGATTAAATATTTATTTACATTTATATTTTCATTTCTTCGCTTTAGTGTCGAGGCAAAACGCGGCGTTCGTTCCGCCACTCAATACGCAATGTCTCTAGAACTTGGCGGAAAGTGGGGAACGGAGTGTTTTAACACTAGTTTCCCTCTGCCTACCGTGCTGTGTGCGGGATATAGCGTGAAGCTGATTTATTTATTTTAAGTATGTAAATATGTATGGACGTAAAAGAGTTCCATGGCTCACCAAGACCTTAAGTAAAATATGATAAACTTAAATTTGATTTAGATGCCCATTTTACGATTGTATTGAAAGCTATCTGTAAAATTATTAAAAAAGAGTATTCAGTTCACTTAGACTAAGAAGCGGAAAACAAATAACATTAGAACATGTGCTTTACCAGAAATCAATCAGAGTTAATCTTAACCAAAAGAAGGAATAATAATGTAATATAGGTCAAATTTAGTGTCTTAAATATAATTAGATTTTCTTAGTCGCCTAAATAAACTGTCTTAAAAAGGGAGCTCTAGTCAATACTAGAGTAAATAAAAAATCTATAAAATTTACTATATTACATTGTTTGCTATTTTAAGAATACTTCATATAAAAGGGTCAGTTTTTATTTTGATATAAACATTTCTTGCCTTTCTTACCATATAATATATAAATATCGTTCTTTGTTCTAACAAACGGGAAAAATTGTTATTCTTTATGATAAGGTTGAAGACATGTAGGGGCTTAGCATATAAGCAAAATGGGGCTGGGAGGTCAAGGCGTGAACAGGAAAATACCTTAGGATTTTTATGTCAGCCTCTAACATTTTTTGTATGTATTATGTGTATGAGAAAACAAAAAGAGGATTTATGATGTTATATTTTCACTTATTTGCTTGTGCATCAATAAAAAAAAAGACAAAATCTAATTAACCAATTAATCAACAAGGCTGAGGCCAGTCGTGGCCCAGGGGCACAAAGGTGTGACTGTAAACCAGACTGGTTGTGGGTTCGATCCACACTCGAGAAAATGCAATGTTTATTTAAATTTATATTTCCATTTCTTAGCTCTGGTGTCGAGGCCAAGCGAGGCGTTCAATTCCGCCACTCATCACGCAATGCTTCTAGAATTCACCGCAAAGTGAGGCACGGAGTGTCTTACTAGTGTTAAGACACTCCGTGTCTTACTAATGTTAAGACACTCCGTTCCTCACTTTGCGGCCAATTCTAGAAGCATTGCGTGATGAGTGGCGGAACTGAACGCCTCGCTTCCCTCTACCTGCTGTGTGCGGGGTACAGCGTGAAACGTGAACTTTTTAACCGATTTCATAAAGGAAGAAGTATCAATTCGGTTGTTTTATTTCATTTTATGTATGTGCACCATTTATTTAGAGATTTCTGAACCGATTCACCTGATTATTCCTTTGTTCGATGCGGAATAATTGCCATTTGGTTCTATAAAAGTTTTATTTAGTTTGGCCCAGTTTTTTTGCCTAATGTATTGTATTTATAACTATTTAGTGCAATAATTACTTTAAAATGCTTTTATTTTTAATTTTCATGATGTTATTATTTTCTTTCATTAATAACATATTATTATTTTTTATTCTTACCAATTTAAAATTGTCACAATATCTGACTGTATAGGCGACGGTTGTAGGTTCGATTTCTCTTTCGAAAATTCGGCGAAACGTGGCTATTGAGGCTGAAAACACTAGCTTTCCTCTTGAGAAACTATTTAAATTTAATAAAATTTTTGACAATAAAATCATTAAAAAGCTGGTTCTGTATTGAATAGCCTATGTTAAACTCGACGAAGCGTGCAAATATGTTTAACACACGACTTGCGAGCACCACGGTGACTATATTGGTGTAGGAACTAAAAGAGCAACCCATGATTGGTTTCCATACACCAATTAATTTTTATTTGAATTGTAAGGTTCAATGGATGATGAATGGCTTGTTGGTACAATTTTTTCCTTTGAATAAACCTGGCATACCATAACCTAGTATTTAGCTCTCTTTAAGCATTTTCCTCTATATTTTGTATAATTGGGTAAGAAGGTAGTTAGAGTTGAGTGTTTACTCTGTTTTTTGATTGGTGATAAAATGGGACCCTTTACTATTTTATTTTAATAGTAAGTAAATCAGCTTCACGCTGTCAGTGGCAGAGGGAACCTAATGTTAAGACGCTCCGTTGTCCACTTTAAACCGAGTTCTAGAAGAATTGTGTGCTGTATGGCGGAACTCAACACCGCGCTTAGCCCCGACACCAGAGCGAAGAAATGAAAATAGAAATGTAAATAAATATTTCATTTCATCGAGTGTGAATCGAACCCACAACCAGTCGCACTTACTTAGTCACAATTTTTGACCCTGCGCCACGACTGGCCTCAGTAATGAAAATACTTTTTAATACAAATATCGCCACTAGTAGGAACTGAACTCACTAACATCGAAAACTTTATAGGCATGTAGATTCTAGTTTAGTTAATTTTAGAAAGTATTTTACTAGCTATTTCGCTGAAGTTAATGAAATTGTATTCTAATTTAACGGTTACAGAAGATACTTAAATATAGCGTATATAAGACGTGTTACCTAACATTTATTTAATTTGTGTTCCTACCGAATTCGAGACATTGCGTATTAAGTGGCGCAATATTATGTCGCGACGGCGTAGGAACGAACCCACAACCATCGTTCCACGCACCAGTTGTTTTATAATATATTACGAACATTTACATAATATTAGTTTTCAGCAAATATATATATATATATATATATATATATATATATATATATATATATATATATATATATATATATATATATATATATATATTCAAGATTCCCAGATATTTTATACAAAAACGAACAACCAACATGCCAAATTCCTTTCTAAAAATTCTTGGCATGAAAGCTCTTTATCTTGTTCCATCTGACCTAGGGTTAAGTCTAGGAGTTCACGGTGAATAAAATATAAACGGCTTCTGGCTACTTAAAATTGTTTTTTATGACTTTCGTAGGTGTCATCTTGACTTGGTTAGAGCATGTGTTGGCTTAGTGTAAAAAAATTTAAAATAAATTTTATTTAAAATATTTTTTTTTAATTTTCGCTACAGATATGCTAATAATTGCAATGGGTTCGAGGCCAATCGTGGCGCAGTGGCACAAAGTGTGACTGTAAAACCGACTGGTTGTGAGTTCGATCCCCACTCGAGGAGATGGAATATTTATTTAAATTTATATTTCCATTCTTCGCTCTGGTGTCGAGGCAAAGTGCGCCGTTGAATTCTGCCACTCAACACGCAATGCCTCCAGAATTCGGCAGAAAGTGGGGAACGGAGTGTCTTACCACTAGGTTCCATCTGCTTACCCAGCTGTATGCGGGATACAGCGTGAAGCTGATAAAGAAAAACATGCTACAACAGAGCTTGATAAGAACGTATGACTTAGTGGTCAGAGCACTTCAAGAGGCGTGGGTCCAAGTCTCACTATGTCCTAATTTTTATACGTTTTCTAAAATAATTCAATGTAATTTTTGGACACTTATATAGCATAGTAGACAGTAGCTCTGCCCATCTAGTGTTAAGAAAACTTGTTTCCCAATTTCCGCCGTATTTTCGAGACATTGTGTGATGAGTGACTCCTCTTGTTACCTTTTATGGGTTATTCTTGTTAACTCTGGCAACGAGGAAGAGACAATAGTAAATAATTTATTACCCTGAGTGAGAATTGAACCCATAAACTCCACGTTTCTAGTTACACGCTATGACGGCTTCATACACATGTATGTATTAGATATATTTTTAATAGATAAATAATAATATTAATACAAATTTTCCATTGTTAAACTAAAATTGTAATTTGCAGTTCAAACATTGTATAATCCAGGCACAAAATGCCATATCGTATCGCAAAGTAGAATGTAAACTGCGCCGTAAAACCGCGGCTTTATTCCTATTCCTCGTTTAGAAAGTGACAAAAAAATTGTTATAGCTAGAACAAGTGAGGATGTTACGTACAGAGTCAACTATAATGCTGATTAAAATACATATTTTATGTTTAAGTTACGTGTTTTGGCGAAAGAACACATATTATTCGATAAAAATGGTTCTTCTTTCCCTTTTTAGGCCCTTTATATCATCGTGGCCATCTTGGTGTCGCGGTACAGCGTTTGATTGTAAACAGTTGTGGGTTCAGTTCCAGCTTGGGTAGGGGAGAAGTGGCATGAAAGGGACGCTTTAGTTGTAGAGCCTCTAGTAAATGCGTGAGATAATATTTTAAACAGGTCGAAGCTGGATGAGACGCATTTATTATTTTACTATTGAAATAAAATACAATAATTATTAATTCTTCATTCTTGGTTATTTATTTTCACAGTCTTCAAAAATGTGTTTTGTCAATTTCATAAATAGCATGTATTAAAAGGGGCACGTTTATTTATGAAAGGGTCATTACATAATTTGTAGAAATATCATGATTGACTAAGCTAAAGTTGGTGTAACTTTAGCTCACAGCAACTGTCGTTAGGCTAGTCGTGGTGCAGAGGCACAAAGTGTGACTGTAAGACCGACTGACTGTGGGTTCGATCCCTACTTGAGGAGATGAAATTTATACTTAAATTTATATTTCCATTTTTTCCGTTCCGTTCGTAACCGTTTGTTGTGTATTTCAAATAATAAATGAAAAAGTACTAACCTTTTGTCGTAGTATCTGACAGATAAAAATGTTGTATATCTAACAGATAAAAGTCAATACTTAATAAGTAAATAATCTGGACTTTCTTAAGCAGATATTGTATAAATATAGAAATATATGTATGTAATAACATAAGTCTAGTTCTAAGTAATATCTATAGAAAAAGTAGTAAAAGAAATGTAAATATAACAAAAGGTACGGACCATAAAGTCTGTAGTGAAAGTAAGAATTAAAATAAAAAAAAAAGTAAATAATCAATTCAAATTATCTAAAAAACGATTCGCAAAAAAAAGAAAAAGAGTATTTTTCTATGGCATTACAAACATTAGCACGCCGTCGCTGTGTTTAAAGTGACAGGAGCGTTAAGTTAGGCACAATTTTTTTTGTTAGGGTTGCCATATAATAAAAAGTGTGTGTATCCGATATAATTTATAGCTGAATTTTAATATTTCATGGCACTTCTTCCCTATATGAAATATGTCCTTTTCCTTGCTCGTCGGTCACACGATATTATGAGGTGTTGGTAATATCTCGAAAATTGGGTAAGAATAGGGAAGTATCTTAACATGAGTTTCCCTCTGCCTATCCCGTTATATGTGAGGTACAGATACAAATTCGTTATACGCCTACCGCTCCAATTTGCGTGTTGCGTGGCGAAATTTAGCACTGTACTTTATAACAGATAATCTCCTTCCTGGAGTGGACAAGTGGCAGTCTCATATATTAAAATTTTAATTTCCTCGACTGGAAATCAAAGCCACAACCTGTCGCGTTAACAGCCACACGCTTGTGTCCCTGCGCCAGTACTGGCCCCTGCATTAATTTCAAAAGAACTAATCCAATTTAAATAACAAAACCATAAGGAAAAAGTATAAATTTTCACATTAGAGAAAAAAAAATACCAGCTCCGACACAGTTGTGACAAATTGAGCGGATATAATTGTCCGTTTGTCAGAATTTATGGCCGTCGATTGATAGGATTCTGCATCGAGTTAGCGATTGACTTCGAGCTTCGTCCATTCAACGATTTGGAGGAAAATGGCTGGATTCTATATAATCCTTGATGAAAATTCAGAAATATGTTATACAAAAAATATATTATACTAAATTTACGTGATTAGTCCGATTAAATAGTTTAATTTAAAATGTGTGATATTCGTAATTATTTTCATTTCGCCGCTCCAGCAAGAAAAAATCTGATGCTCAGCAGCAACACTTAGCATTTATCTTTTTTTAGCTTCAGGCTGTATCCTACATATAGTAGGGTAGGTAAAGGGAACTTGGGAACTTAGTGTTAAGGCACTATGTTTGTTGTATTAAGACTTCTGTTTCCCATTTTTCGCGGAATTCTGCAGGCGTTGTGTGTTGAGTGGAGAAATTCAACGTCGCGCTTTGCGTCGTTACCAGAACGAGGAAATGAAATATTTAATATTTCTTTCCCCCAAGCTAAAATTGAACCCACAACCGTCGCGTTTACAGTCACACTTATGCCACTGCACCACAACGGCCTCTAGTCTTAGTTATACATAATACGCCTAATACCCATAGGTATTTATTACAATTCATGACAAAGTCAATTGGTTCGTGTAGAGAATGTATGCATATAAAATGAAACAACATGTTAAACAAGGAATTAAGTAGAAACAAACAAAAACAGAATTTAAAAATATATACCTAAAAAACAAAAAGGAAATGTATATTTCGTTTGATTTATACATTGTTATTTACATTTTTGGTATGAAATGAAACTAAGCTCTGTTCGGATTCCCACAGGTGTGTATTCCAACTCGTGCTAGCTTTTTTGTCTATTAGGTCTCTATTTGGGAATGGATGCGGGATTTTAGGGTTATTTTAGTATTTCGTGTAATATTTTGTTTCAAAACAGATGAGGCCAGTCGTGGCGCAGGGGCACAAAGTGTGGCATGTCAATATAGAAGACAACACTAGGTTCCCTCTGTCTACAATATTTATAAGTAGTTGATAAAAAATGTATTAGTAAAGAAGCTGTCGTGCCACAGTGGAATGTTTGTGAAATCGATTACCATTCGGAAGGCTTTCTTCCATTATCTGGTTCTCGACAGCGTGCAGGGTTGAGTTCCGTTACTCAACACGCATTACTTAGAATTGGGGCGGAATGTTGAGAACATTCTAGTCTTGACATTGTGTGTAGTGATTTCTCTGTCTACTCTGTAATATACAGGAAACAAAGTGAAACAGCATAAAAACTAAATAAATAACACTTTTGTATATAACTTGAAATCAAGTACCGACATAAATATACAGGAATAACTTAATGCTAAGCAGAGCGTGCAAGGGGCGGCTTTATCACTTAACAAGTGACCTATTCCGCGCAATCCCTAGTAGGGACAAGTCCGAACTATGAAAAGAAAATACTTGATAAAATCTGTAAAAGAAATTCTGTAATATGAATTATGGATTACTTTTACGCTTAAAAAAAAAATCAAATCAGCTTCACGCTGTATCCCGCACACAGCAGGGTAGGCAGAGGGAACCTAGTGTTAAAACACTCCGTTCCCCATTTTCTGCCTCAACGCACTCAACGCATTTTTCGTTATAATTTTGTCGATATTGTAGTATGTACGCACTTGCACATGAAATGACAAACTAGTTCTTCATACATTTAGTCATGCCATACAACTCATTCATGCATACATTTACTAGTATTTAGTTCGCATTATGCTGGTATTTTAGTAGAGTAGCGAGTAATTTAGTAGCTAAAATATTTGATTAGCACTCTGCTCGAGTACAGTACCTATACAAGTGAGCGGTGCCTTGCCTTGAGGTGAACAATCCACAATGTAATAAAATAAATAAAATAATAAAACTTGAGGCCAGTCGTGGCGCAGGGGCACAAAGTGTGCCTGTAAATCGACTGGTTGTGGATTCGATCCCCGCTCGAGGAGATGAAATATTTATTTACATTTATAATTTCATTTCTTCGCTCTGGTGTCGAGGGGAAAGCGCGGCGTTGAATTCCGCCACTCAAAACGCAATGTAGTATTAAAACCTACCTAGTATTAAAACACTCCGTTCCCCACTTCTCTGCCAATTTCGGGAGGCATTGCCTACTCTGCTGTGTGCGGGATACAGCGTGAAGCTGGAAAAAAAACTAATCGTAACGACTACGATGTTAGTATGGAGATATTTGCGTAATTATTAAAACTTGAAAACTAATTTTTAAGTTGTGTCTTCGCTATAGTGAAAAAATATACGGTGACTGATGCACTCGACTAATTCGACTGATTTGGGCCTGTTTAGTCAATCAACCAGTAAACACAGATTCGTTGTAGGAGGTGGTACTCGTTCAAAAAAAAAAAGAATCGACTCGACTAATATACTAAGCTATTATATAAAATTTTAGATGTTTGACATTTAGTCACTAAATTACTCGCTACTAGACATAAATATAGCATAATGAGAACTGACCTTATTAAAAAATTACCTTCCTTAAGAGTGAGAGAGAGAGAGAGAGAGAACACACACCTTTTAGCATTACAGTTAAGTTATTAATGTGAGAGCCGCCGAGAGTAAACGTGTCAGTAGTCTTTGATATATAGATATACTTACAGTAAGAGACTGATTTTCCATATTATTATAATTATGTATGTTTCTTTTTCTATATATTATTACTTAACTAAGTATAGAATTAAATGTAAATTGAGATATATTCCTATACGAAGATTTCCGGGTTTTCCTGTAGTGAAATTTGCATTGATTTTTAAAAGTTTTATTATATTTTGAACAATATTCTCGAAAACAAAAAAATGGTATTGGTAGCTTTGGATACTTTTTAAAGGTTCTTCTGTGAGAGAGAAGTCTGCTTTTTTTAGTCTCGTCTCAATATTTTAATTACGGTGCTAGAGTCATACTAGAGGACCAATTATGTGTTTATGTCACTTTATACAAAAGTATATATTGTTAAACATAATTGTGGTAGTGTGTGTTTTACAAAAAAAAAATAATGTTATAAAAAATCCTTATAAAACAGGTACCAAAAATCACTACTGTACCGCCCGCACAATCTCATAAAAAATGTATAAAATTGTTTGCTTGATATACTGAAGTTCAAGTCAATCACTTCAATCGCTGAGAGTACCTGGGAATCTAGCGTTAGGACACTATGTTCCCTATAAAACACTACGATCTGTTCCTCACTTTGCGTCGAATTCTTAAGGTATTGCGTGTTAAGTGGCGAGAATTTAACACAGCACTTTCTCTCGTTACCGGAGCCAGTTCACGCCGTATCCCGCAGCAGGATAGGCAAAAAAATCTAGACATAAAAGCTTAAGACATTCCGTTTCCTACTTGAAATTTAATTTTCAAGACATTCAGACGTCTAACAATTTAATAATAATAAAAAAGAATATTTAGCTATTTTTAATGTTTCAAAATGAAGGCATCACGAGCGTTTGAGTCCTAAATAATAAATGTGAGGCTCTATTTAATGGACAATTACGAAGCCGTGTGGGATTTGAATACGAACTGAAATATTGAAATGCATATATCTGTAATTTTGTACGCGAAATTCAGATTTCACAGCTTTTGTGAAAAGTTTTTGTTTTATATTTTTGGTACTACTACGAAATCGTCGTTCGTAGAAACGGAGTTATTGTATGATATGGATATTGGCAGTTCGTAGAAGACCATTCCTTTGTTTGCATTTTAATAGATATCATAGCCCCGGCCTTACGGTGCGTGGGTTCCTTCGACTATTTAAGAAAAGTAAAACAAATATTTTAAGCTATATCATATTACATGTAGGTATACTTTTATGCGATACTTCCCAAGTGAATAAAGAAATTGCTATAAGTTTTTTAGCTAAATGGACCTCTCCCATTAAGGCAGGAAAAAATGCAAGACACTCCGTTCTTTACTTTCCGCCCGAATTTGACACATTGGCTGTTGAGTAGTTGAGCTCAGCGCAGCGTTATCACTTACTTAGGTTCGAAAATGAAAATTAATCCTCCCGAATGGGGATCGAACCCACAACCATCGCTTTTACAGCCAAAAGCTAACCCAACTAGCCCACAATGGCCTCAAAATAAATACATACATATACACATCGAAATATACATATTCATACATTGTATGTATATATAGTTATTACAATAAATTTAATTAAAACTTTTTTTATTACAGAAAATAACTTTTAGAATCAAAAGTCAGACAAAGTTCAACTCAACTTTCGCTCATTTATTCGCCTCTGCAACTGGTGTTCGATCGTTTTCAATTTCAGGCATTTGAATTCTGAACGACTGGTCTTTTGCTTGTTTTATACGTTCATCTATACGCTGGGTTGGGCTGATATAATACTTTATAGAAATATAATGATTGAAAAAAAAAAACAGCTTCACGCTGTATCCCGCATACAGCAGGGTAGGCAGAGGGAACCTAGTGTTAAGACACTCCGTTCCCCACTTTCTGCCGAATTCTGGAGGCACTGCGTGTTGAGTGGCAGAACTCAACGCCGCGCTTAACCTCGACACCAGAGCGAAGAAATGGAAATATAAATTTAAGTAAATATAATGATTGATTTATTAATTATGATTTGCAATTAAAATATATACCGAGGTCGTCGTGGCGTAATGGAACATTGTCTGAATGTAAACGTGACGGTTGTGGGTTCGATTCGGTTTCGGTTTGAAGCTTAATGTTGAGTTCCGCTATTTAACACGGAATATTCCTAAAATTAAGAGTAAAGTGGGAACGAAGTGTCTTACCATTAGTATATGTAAATGCAGGATACAGCGTGAAGATAGAAAAATATTTTAGTAAAAAATTTGTATTCGTTATTTATTGATTTTATTTCATTCAACAAATTATTAAATGTATTATATAATATTAGAGAAAATATACATTAAAATCAAGACAATAAATATGTCTATATTTATCAATTTTATGCGCTCAGTAGAAATTATATACAACCATTAATCAGCTTATATATATATATATATATATATATATATATATATATATATATATATATATATACACAATGTCTTCAGTATACACATTATTCCTTAGAATAATACAACGTAGAGCAAGCAATCTACCGCTTGCTTGTACACTCAGTCTCTTCTAACAACAATTTGCATCTTGAGGTCAGATAAGCAAAACTTTGATTACGAATCGACGTACAGATCTAACTCTCGTGGGGCGTCAGTTTGTCTAATTATCTTGTTAGAGTACTTCAGTTGTTGATGGATGGCAGTGGGTTGGTTTGTGAGAATATATTTCAATAGTCGTATGTTGATTTAATTGTATTGAATTAGCTTCACGCTAGGTAGGCAGAGGGAACCTAGTGTTAAGACACTCCGTTCCCCACTTTCTGCCAAATTCTGGAGGCATTGCGTGTTGAGTGGCAGAACTCAACGCCGCGCTTAACCTCGACTCAAGAGCGAAGAAATGGAAATATAAATTTAAGTAAATATTTCATCTCCTTGAGTGGGGATCGAACCCACAACCAGTCGGTTTTGCAGTCACACTTCGTGCCGCTGCGCCACGACCGGCCGGTTAATTGTATTGAATTTTACTTATTTAGAAAACATATAAAAATTTGAACGTAGCGGGACTCGAACCCGCGCCTCCTGGCCACTTACTCCTTCGAGTTCCGCCACGTTCAATTCCAATTTTTATACGTTTTCTAAATAAGTATTTTTCTTTCCTAAGTGTGGAATAACACTTTAAAAATATGTATTGAATGTGTATAATTAATGTGATTTTTTTTCACACTGGATAGCAGTGTAGCCAGAACCTGGACACCTAGTGTTAGCATACTCCGTTCCTAATAAACCACTCTCATTCCCCACTTTTCGTCGAATTCTAGAAGCATTGTGTGTTGAGTGGCTAAACTCAATGCCACACTTTGCCTCATTACCTGAGCGTGACACATTTCAATTCCTCGATTTGAAATCGAACCCCCAACCTACTGAGTTTACACTCGGACTCTCGTACTCTTGCACCATAACTGGCCTCAAAATTTTATCTGTCTCATAACATTAGGTATAACAAAGTAATAAAACAAACACGATATAATAGAATTTTTATGACAAAATGGTAATCTAATCCAAATAATCAGTATCCTGACTCCATAACTCAGGGAGGCTCTGCTCATATCCACGCGTGAAAACTGCTCATAAATTGTCGGCTTATCGAAAAAAGCCGCTAAAGAGATAAATGACGATCTCTGCGTACATTATCCGATTCATATTCTGAATTTCCATTCAATCCTTCTATGGGTATAAAGTTGGTGTAGCTTTTGTTATTGGGGTGTAAGTGATGGTTTGTAAATTACTTGAGATTTTGTGTAAAATAATAAATATAAATAAATATAAATTTTGATTAGATTGGTAGGTTAAATGGAGGTCGTCGTCATCGGTCGTGTTCCAGGGGAACAAGGTTGTAATTGTAACGCGACGGTTGTGGGTTCGATCCCTATTCTTGAAAATAATTTATTATTTATTAATATTTTCATTTCTTCGCTCTGGCATCACTTCCGCCACTCAACACGCAATGCCTCGAAAATTCGACGAAAAGTGGGTAACGAAGTGTCCTAACATTACCTTCTCTCTGTCTGCCTATCTGTGTGCGGGATACAGCGTGATGCTGATTATAATAGATTTTCTCTGCTCATCTTGCTATATGTGAGGTTGTAGGCTTATGTCTTGATAGTGCTGTTAACATGTATAAAAGTTGACTCAGATTTAAATTCGAATACCTTGGTTATAGATTCAAATATTATAATGTCAGTAGGTTCTTGTTGTAAAATATTATTTATACTTATTATACAATATAGACTGAGAAAATCTAGTGACGCAATATTTTGTTCTCTATTTTAAGCAAATTTTAAGGGCAAATAAGCCGATCGTGGAAATTAGTTCCATGCATACTAAATACTTATAGTCAAGTATGAAAATAAAAAAAATACTAAAGAAACATAAAAAAAATTCATGCTTCTTCCAACCTAGCAAGGTATGCGGAGATAATTTTCATTTCTCACATTCTGCCCAATTTTCGAGGTATTGTTTGTTGATGGGCGGAACTCAACATAGCGATTTTGGCTTGTTATAATATATATTTCGAGGAATAATCCTCAAGTAGAACTCGAACCCAGAATCATCAGGCTTACAGTCGCTGTGTCACAGTGGCCTCTTGCCACATATACGAAATATTGACTAAATGCAATATATTCAATAATACAATACAATATATACATGCAATATAAGTTCTTGTAAGACAATTGAAAACTCCCAAGTCCTTCACAAAGGGACCAATACCGCTCGAAGCTGCGGGCGATCGCTATATTGCCATAAGTTTAACAAACGCACATTCACTGAAACGGCTACGTGAGAAACTTTTAGGGTTGTAAATAAATATTTATAACTTTAACAAAGTTAAGTTATTGATGATAACGGTTATCAGTTATGTGTTTGTGTTCATAATGTTTATGATATTGGGTTTGAAAATTTCTGTGTGTGTGTGTGTGTATGAATTATTAATATGTTTTAGATTGTTTTTCTGTAAGAATTTCGTTTGAAAGGTTGTTTTGGGTTAAAAAAATGATCTTATTGTTAGTAAAATAATTGGATAAATTGATGAATTTAAAAATGGGTTCATTTTTTAGCATCACGCCGAATTCCGTATAGCAGGGTTAGCAGAGGGAACCTAGTGTTAAATTCCGTTAACCACATTCTGGAGGCTTAGCACGCTTTGTCTCGTTACCAGGGCGAGAATATGAAAATATTAAATATTTAATTTGCCTAACTGGTAATCGAACCCATAACCTGTCACGTTTACAGTCGCACTACTTATGCCTCTGCACCGCGATAGCCTCATATTATTTTTCTCAAGTGTCTTATAGTATCCAGTCTAATAGTTTCTAAGTTTCAACTCTACGAGTATAGGGCTATTATAATCTACTTATAGTTTAGCGCTTTTCTCCTTAATTGTCTTTTTTGTTATGTCTTCTTTCTCAAGAAACTTTTTCTTTTCCCTAGTTTTGCTGTAACAAGTACGCACGAGTTTTTGTTTCTGTTTGGCTATCTTAGTTATCATTACTTATATATTTTATATAGATTGTAAGTGTGTTACTTAATAACTGCGCAATAGAGTCGATTCCTCGTGAAGTTTAGTTTAGTAAGTAAATGTAATTATACTTGGGTATTAGATTAGAACCTTAGTTCCAATGTTACAAGTATAATGTCACAAAAGTTGTGGGTTTTATATTATGTTTAGGAAGTGGTAATATTTGCTATGTTGAGATTGATTTATTACAAAAAAACTTTACAAATTTTAGGTTAAAACACACAGAAAAAGAAACTGAGCTAGAGATTGCTTGAACAGCCGAGGTCCATCAAAGACATCCATTAGGCTCTTCTCCTAACGCTAGCGCGTTACTTGCTGCCTGCCATCGGCCAGAAGTGAACCATACTTCCAGATTACACTACCAGATTCCGCTATCATCCGTGATCAGCCTCCAAATACGACGATTTGCGTGTTTATCTTTTTCGGTATTATACATAAAACTTACCCATCTCCTTTCATCGGCCAACATGCCGAAACATGGCCAGGCCGTTTTTAGATAAGTCTTTATTTGGATGGGAAACAAAGACTACCAGGGTATCCAGGCAGCCAGAATGACTAAATTCGGAATATTGTCAGTCAAGTGTTGGGATTCCATTTTTGTAAATATTCTGTATGAATGAACCTTTTTTTAGTGTCTCGCATTATTATCATAGATGTAAAATGTTGAGAAATTTTTAAAATCGTGTTTGTTATCGTGTTAAGGGAATTTAGTATCTCAACATATCGTCCGATCTGCAATTAAGATATTACATGTTGAGTGATAGCACATAACTCCGCAGTTTGTGCACCAAAAAAATGAAAATAATTTAAATGTTTCAATTCTTGTGAGTGGGAATTGACGCAGTAATTATCGCATTTACAGTCAGTTCCAGTCCCACTGTGTCACAATAGACTACATTATACTTTCTCATTCAAATAAACGTGATATATCTTCTAAAGCCAGACACTGTTTAAAGTTACAACTCTAATAGTTCTATAACAGCTGTTGACAACTGAACGCTGAATGCTCATAATTCAACAGATCCAATACAAAACAAGTTGCGACTGCCGCGCGACATGTTGGATCGAATAACTTGAATTTAGTTAAGAAAATATGAATAAAGTTTATGCTAATATTAGAGGTGATGAAGTTTTCATTTCATTTACATAATGTATTTCGTAATGTATTAGGGATTTACATTTTAGTTTTTCTTATATTTAACATTATCTTTCTGCTTGCAGTTTTGTTTATTTCTCGATTTACCTAGGATACATTTTGTTACTTTCTGGTAAAAATTAACTCCATAAATATATTAAAATCTCCGAAAATCTAAATTTCTAATAAAACATTTAATTTTTTTGAAACTACGATATTTCGTACACACTCTTATTTCCTTTTTGAAGTCATAACTACTTATGATAGGAAAAAGCGCTTCGTTACGTAACGCATAACGGTGCCAGTCCGGCTTCTCTTTCTCTCACGCATACGGCAGTGGCAGGTAGGTTTCTCCTCTTTCTCTCTCTGACATATAGCGTTAGCCGTATTTCGGACTCTCCGCTTATCGCGTTACTCAGTGTTTAGTATGTGATACATATACTGTTGACAGTGAGCATATAACCTAAATGTTAATTGTAACTTTTATAGAATTAAAGAATCACATCTAAAATTATTAATAAACCTTTCCTTACACAAATATATTAACGTTTTTTTTTATGGAAAAAGACAAGGCAAACGAGCGTACGGGTCGCCTGATGGTAAGTGATCACCGTCGCCCACAACTCTGTGTTACACTAAAGGAGATTCAGGTGCGTTGCCGGCTTTTAAAGTGGAGATAGAAGCGCTTTTTGAACGTAAGTTTTTCTTAGGTTAAACAATTTTAATAATACAGTCCAATTTGGATTCGAGTAGTTAGTAGTAGTTTAAGATATTACTTCTATCGGGCGCCTTAATATTCATACGTTACTTTTCATACGTTTCATACGTTTTTCATCCTGTCGCCGTCCACTGCTAAATCATTGTGCTTCAGGCTGTCTTCCGGCTTCATCGGCCGCTGGCAGATCTGGAGACAAAACTGGCCCAATTCCACATCAGAGTGCTGATTCTACATCTATTATTAATGAGTTTGCTTCTCGGACAATTTTTTTACGCCTTTTTTCTTATGTTGTAAAATTCTCTACAGAATTTAGGACAGCAGTTTGGTCTGCGCGTTGATTAAATGTTTGTAATATATTTATTATACGTTTCTAAAAAGAAATTCAGCTCACATAGCTAAGATTATTGCTGAATATTAATTTAGAAGGAAATTCTGCTTTAGTAAACAATTTAGTTTGTAAATGTTATAACCGCATAGTTATTTCTCATTAGGGACTAGTGAAGCATTATTCTTTGAGCCAGGCCATGTATATAATAGGTATCATTATATTTTCGATGTATTAAGATAACTGCAAGTAGTGGTACTTTGTTCTTTCTGGTAACTCTTCTAGGGATAAAGCTTGAAGCAAAAAAATATATGAAATAACTGCTTTGGTGGAATAGTTGTTTTAAGTTAGTTCTGAAGATTAAATTTTCCCCCCGTTTTCCTCTTTTTTTATTCAGTTTTAGTAGACGACATCTGCGGCGATTTTTTTGAAAATATTTATTGTTATAGTTATATGTTGCACATTCCACATGTCTCATTTTAAGAGATTTAGGTAACTTTTGTTATATATAAAGTTGGTTACTTCTACGAAAACGAAATAACAAAAAATCTAATCAAATCAGCTTCACGCTGTATTCCGCAGACAGCAGGGGAGAAGGAACCTAGTGTTAAGACACTCCGTGCCCCACTTTCTGCCGAATTCTGGAGGCATTGCGTGTTGAGTGGCAGAACTCAACGCAACGCTTAACCTCGACACTAGAGTGAAGAAATGGAAATATAAATTTAAGTAAATATTTCATCTCCTCAAGTGGGGATCGAACCCACAACCAGTCGGTTTTACAGTCACACTTTGTGCCGCTGCGCCACGACTGGTCTCAAACAAAATAACGTGATTTTATATAGCCTAAGCTAGCAATTTACGCGTAATAAAATTTCTTTGACAAAAGTGTTAAGTAAAAATCATTATTCAATAACTGAAAATAAACGCCGTCTTTCTACTATTCAAGAAATAAATTTTCCTTCAACTCATAGACTTTTATGAGAAAAATTCTAATAGAGCCGACGTTACGTGTGAAGTTATTACTGGCATAGTTTTAAGTGCTGTGGAGAAAATAATTTTAAGAATTTATGGCATGTTTTAGTCTTTCTCTTAATATTTTCTTACGGAAAATTGTACATTATGTGGACATTAAGTAGGGAACGAAGTGTATTAACAATAAGGTATCTTTTATCCTGTTATGCGGGAAAGTGCTAAAGCTAAATTCCAAATTAATTTCAAAATATTCTTTACTCAAATATGTGAGGCCAGACGTGGCACAGGGGCACAAAGTGTGACTGTAAAACCGACTGGTTGTGGGTTCGATCCCCACTCGAGGAGATGAAATTTTTACTTAAATTTATATTTCCATTTCTTCGCTCTGGTGTCGAGGCAAAGCGCGGCATTGAGTTCTGCCACTCAACACGCAATGCCTCCAGAATTCGGCAGAAAGTGGGGAACGGAGTGTCTTAACACTAGGTTCCCTCTGCCTACCCTGTTTTGTGTGGGATACAGCGTGAAGCTGATTTAATTCAAATATACTTTTGCAAGCATTTTTGAATCGCCAAATGAAGCTAGTGCTAGCTCGGATGACAGTTCCGCTGAGATAAATTGGCGACTAATAACATAGAACGAGATTAAATAAGATTAGTGATGAAGACGGATATAATTATTATAGTCATTAAGAACGCCTGATGTAATAACTAAGAAATAACTTTTTATTACTTCTATAGTATATGTTTTCTTAGTAAACTTCTCTCATTACATTTTGATAGATTCGCTCGGGTCAAGTATGCGCTCTTTTAGATCTAGGATCCAATTGTGCATATTAGGGACAAAAATGTTATTTGAAGGTTAACCTTTATCTATCTATATATATAAAAGGACATGTACCTGACTGACTGAGGTAAGACGCACGCACAGCCGTAACCGCTGGGCGTAGAAAAGTGAAATTTGGAAAGATGTTTATTTTCATAATCTGGCCATCCACTAAGGAGGGATTTTGAAATTTTTTAACCGTAAAAGGATGAAATAGAGGTTGAAAGTTTGTATGGTTTTTTTTAAATCTGCACCGATTATTATAAAATTTGACATTCAGACTCTTAAAAACATTTCATTGAACACGTGTTTCATGGTTTTTTAGAATTCACCCCCTAAGGATGCAAATAAGGGGTTGAAAGTTTGTATGAAAAAATCTTTAACTCGCCACCGATTTTTATAAAAATTTAAATTCAGACTGTTAAAAATATTTTATTGAACACATGTTTCGTGGTTTTTTTAGAATTCACCCCTAAGGGTGCAAATAAGTCGCGCACGCCCACTAATTATTTTATAAAGCAAAATAAAAAGAAAATCGATATGTTTCTTAGTTCTTAGGACACATTAAAAAAACAAAAAGCCGGGTGTCTGGTACCTTTCGGATAAGTAGATGGGGAATTTGGAAAAAGAACGCATTGCTTGTGGTAAAAAAATAGGTTTATGCCAGTTTTTTTTAATATTCGTGAAAATTATATCATATTAAAGTACTTCTTCTTATGATCAAACTTATTAGTATGTACATACATCTAATTATTGCAAACGCAACTAAAAACTAAAAATTAATAAGCTTTTTATTATAATAATAAGCAATTTATAACAAAGTCTAACTTAAATATGTTTAACATGTTAATTTTCTTTCATTTCAGATCTTTTTATATTTAATTTCAAGGCATGATGTTGATAACTTAAACAAAAACAATTATTAATATTTGTGAGTTGGGATATGTGTTTTATCATTTCTTTATCTTTTTTTCTTGTATTTAAAATTGCAATATATTACAAATAAAAACAAACAAACAAATCTGGAAACAAAATCAAGTATTCCAATACATTGTAAATACGCGTAAGAAAATATCTCAGAAATGGATGCTTGTTTCCATCCGTATTTTCCCTTTTATTTTATTACCAGTCTTTCAAGTATTTTGTATAGGAGAGAATTTCAACCGGTCCGAAGTATGTACTTTACTTTTAAATTGATTAACGTTTTATTTTACTTCAGGATTAACTGATGAATCTTTAAATTGGAACGAATTTGTTTTAGCATTACCATACTCCTGTTCCTTTGTTTACTTTTGGAGATAGATTATTCTTTTGAGCAAATTTTTGTAAATCAATATTGGAATATTAGAAGTCTTATTAAAAATCATATTTTTGAAGTTTCTTAATTCTAGGTGTCCGAGATAACTGTGACCGCTGGTATAGTGTATAGATTTAAATAAAATAAAAAATAAATAAATCAGCTTCACGCTGTATCCCGCACACAGCAGGGTAGGCAGAGAGAACCTAGTGTTAAAACACTCCGTTCCCCACTTTCCGCCGAATTCTGAAGGCATTGCGTGTTTAGTGGCAGAACTCAACGCCGCGCTTAGCCTCGACACCACAGCGAAGAAATGGAAATATAAATTTAAGTAAATATTCCATCTCTTCGAGTGAGGATCGAACCCACAACCAGTCGGTTTTGCAGTCACACCTTGTGCCGCTGCGCCACGACTGGCCTCAAGATTATAATATAATATAGATTTAATATAGCCTAAAATATTTCCCGACAAACTAACTCTTCGTCACAAAAATATTTTTTAAATGCAAGCCAACAGTTTCTAAGATCATCGGTTTTATATTATTTTTTAACATTTAAATATTTTTTCTTGTTTAAAATAATCACTTATTCGCCTTTATATTTATTTACATATTATTAAGTAAAATTGTTACGTTATATTCATAAGTAACTCGTGTAGCTATTTGGATAACTGTGGAGTGGTGGAAGTTGTTAATTTCTACCAACTGATGAAAACTACTTGAGTGTTGGCTTCGAAAATGTAAAAATCAGAAACATATGTGAATATTAAAAGTGGTTTATTTAAATCTGAAAATATATTTAATTATATAAGAGTTTTCAAAAGTATTTATGCTGGTTTAAAGTTTGAATTTTATTAATATTGATTATCATATATACTGAGGCCAGTCGTAGCGCAGTGGCACGAGGTGTGACTGTAAAACTGACTGGTTATGGGTTCGATCCCCACTCGAGGAGATGAAATATTTACTTAAATTTATATTTCCAATTCTTCGTTCTGGTGTCGAGGTGAAGCGCGGCGTTGAGTTCTGTCACTCAACACGCAATGCCTCCAGAATTCGGCAGAAAGTGGGGAACGGAGTGTCTTAACACTAGGTTCCCTCTACTTACCTTGCTGTATGCAGGATACAGCGTAAAGCTGATTTAATTTAAATTTTTAAAATCATATTATAGTTTAATTTTATAGTACATTTCGGTCGGATGGTTAGCGTTTAGTGTAATTGTGGATCCAATTTCCATGAATAATAATTTCTACATTTTTTTTAGCGTCACGTTGTATCCTAAACTCGGCAGGTTCCCATTTTCCGCCAAATTCTGAAATTCTCTCAAAATAGAAATATTAAATATTTCATTTCCTCGAATGGGAATCGAACCCACAATCTATCGCGATTACAGTCACACTCTGCGCTCTTGCGCCACGACTGGCTTCCATATATTATACAGAGTATTCTCAATTATGTTAGAGCAAACATAATTTTGAGCTTTGCCACAAAGCACCGTATTTCTAAATGTACCTACGGACAAAATTAGTATTATGTATAAACTTAGTACTATGTATATTAAACTTATGTTTCAAAAATATTAACTAAAACAAGGAGTTATTGTAAAAATGACTTATAATTTAAAAAATGACTTTTATTTATTTATTTATTTATTTATTAGATCCACTAGTGATGATAACATTATACAGTGACAAAGAAACTAAATATAAAATAAAACTTAAATCTAAATGCACCATCTTTTAAAGTGGATACAGCATGCAATATTATACAAAAATAATAAATTGTACGGTTTTCATTATTTCAGTTTGTTTACAATTTCAATAAACAAAGTAGAATTACAGTTATAAATGCAAAACACGTTAAAATATATTATTACAAAAAAAAAACAAAACAATAAAAAAAAATCTCAATGACCATTTCAAATTGATAATAAATAGAAAGATAAATATAAACGAAATTATTTATCTTGTTAAAATGTGGCGAACTATTTTAAATTTATATTTAGACAATGTATCTCTAAATGGGTCTAAGACTTCTTTGTGGTCGTTGAATATTTGAGATAGTCGTGAAATCGGTGAGTTCCTACCCAGGACTGTTCTACGGAGAGGTCTTACTAGAAGCGTAATTGGCTTGCGTGGATACCGGTACGGGACATTAAATCTTAATTTGGATAGTACATCTG
>JAATLQ010034243.1:0-21731 GCA_013421005.1 Heliconius erato x Heliconius himera
GGATCGAACCCACAACCAGTCGGTTTTACAGTCACACCTCGTGCCACTGCGCCACCACTGGCCTCGACTTGGCTCTGGCCTCGACTGGCCTCAACACGCAATGCCTCCAAAATTCGGCAGAAAGTGGGGAACGGAGTGTCTTAACACTAGGTTCCCTCTGCCTACCCTGCTGTGTGCGGGATACAGCGTGAAGCTAATTTAATTTTTAATTTTTATATAATTTATCTTTTCTTAGAACGTTAAAATTAGATATTAAAAATATGAAAAGTTTATATAAACATAAAAAAGTAAATTTATTTATACGATATGTTTTCTTATATATTTTTTTCATAATCATAATATTGCAACTTTATTATTTCACTTCCAAATAATAAATTACACCATATTAAAGTTCACACCAAAACAAGTTTTATTAAAGCATTTTCTTGTATGTAGGGTTGTCACTTTAAAAATATGTACATATGTGGAAAAACAAGTTAACTATTGACTACCCGCAATTTCATTTCCGTGAACTATAAAGTAAGACCCTATAGGAATTTCAAATATCCTCTCTTAGTGCTCTATACTCTCCATGAAACTTAAAAGCTAATTAGAGTCACAGTTAAATTTGTGCGTTGTCTGTTAATCACTTAGTAACGAAAGAGTTTTATTCGCCCACATAACACACGTTATAGTTGACCTAGCTGCTTGATAAACTATTTTGGCCGGAATTGGTTCGAGCAATTTAATTATCAAATTGTTTTGATAAGTTATAGAAAATTTATTATTTAGGGTTAGAAGTTAGTTCTCGCGTACTCAAAGTTTGCTAAATATTTGCACTATATTCAGTTTATGTTTTTATACCGTACCTCAAAAGTAAAAACGGGAACCCGTAAGAGTATCGTTATTCGTCCGTCCCTTTGTAGATTCACCTTGTTATCAAGACAAGTGTCAAGACTATTTATCGCGAAATGACGTGAATATATCAATCTGAAATTAATATAAAGTATGATGTACGGTATCTTGAAGCACAGAAATATTCAGCCTTTTAAATCAACGCAATCATAAGATACGAGTGTTTGTGCTTAATTTTTCCTGTAGTTTTTGAAACATAAAAACTAAAAACTTTAAATACACATAAAGGGAAAAATCAAAAAAAATGGATATTTATAGATATTACAATGTAAAAAATAATTAAACACTGTTTTTTTAAATAAACTGACATTTCAAATAAATAAACAAAGATATTATGCTTGTTAAAACAGATTTGCGAAAGAAAAATGTATTACGCCACCTCTCTATTCCAATATGAGATGTACAATATAATTTTAATATAACAATGAAAAGTATTTTAAAAAAAACTTCCCGTTTCCGGTTCATTTCAGTCACTTCATTTGTTTCAGCCTCTACGACGAGTACATATGTAATAAAAGAGAAAAGAATACAAACAAAGAAAAAATAATACTCATATAATAATAAAAAATGTTGTGTCAACCCTATTTAAGACGGAAGTTACTTTAGAGACGCATATTACGTTCAAGTAATGTGCTTTATTGTAAATATTCTTATAAACATGTGTGGCCCAAGATTGCTGCGATGCTTGTCGCATAAAGTAATTTTGAATTATTAATAATGAATCGAAAAATTTCATATTATTATTCGTATATTTGAAAAATTAAAAATAACAATTGAAAAGTTAAATGAGTTTTGAAATTTTATTATATTTTTAAAATAAATTAAAACTGACTTAATTATAAAAGATTTATTTCTATAGGTAACAAAGAAAATAATAAAAATAGTATATCTTATGTAATTTAAGTTAAATTTTGGGTGTAAGAAACATCATTAAAGCAGCTCAAATCAACACCTCAATTCCGGATATTTAAGAAAAGAGTGTCTTAATCTGAGTTGCCCTCTGGTAACCGTGAAGCTGACTAAAATATTATTTATACAAAATGTCCTCTCCACAATATTTTATACAAACGTTTTTGCAGTAAAATTTGAAACAAATTCAACCGAAACAGTCATTGCTACGAGTCCGCTTACAAATTACACTCATTTTATCAAAAAAATCTGCGTCATACCCATCGTGACATCATTCCAGAACGTTCCGCGCGCTTCCCCATATTTCTAAACTTTTTATTAAAAACCCCAGAAACGCTGACAATATTAAGGGTCACCGTTACGTGACTGTATTTACTGAGAATTTGTACTGAGATATTAAAGAAAATGGCTGAGTTGAGATGAAAGATATTTTTCGAGGTTCTGTTGTTATTTACGTGATGTTACAATACAAGTATATGCTATGACAGTTGATGGTGTGATGCAGGTTAGAAATTGAGTCAGGAAGTATTTCTAAAAGTGTTTCAATATTTTTCTGACCTGCATGGAACTGCATGCGGGACAAGCATGAAGAAATAGCAGAAAGAATAAAGTAATGTCATAGACATTATATGTCACATTATTTCTCTTTATTTCGCTTACTCAGAACATCCATGTTAAATAGCAGAACATTTCTTTTAAATAAATCAGCTTCACGCTGTATCCCGCACACAGCAGGGTAGGCAGAGGGAACCCGGAAACCTAATGTTAGACAATCCATTCCCATTAAGACATTTACATTTCGCACTTTCCACTGTTCTTTCTTAAAGAATCGCGTGTTGAGTGGCGGGACTCAACGCCACCGTCACCAGAGCGAGGATATGAAAATATTAAACATTTAATTTCCTCGTATGGGAATTGAACCAACAACCTGTCGCGTTCACAGTACGCTCGATATTATTATTTATATTTAACAAAACAAGATAGAAATCAAAAACAAGTCCTCAAATATTGCGTAAAATATTCGAAGGACATGGCAATTTACATCCAAATGTTCATGGAGGCGCAAATGAAATTGTAAAAAGTTGAACCCGATAGTCCATTAGAAGACTCAGACATGAAACTTAATTAGACCGAATAAAATAAAGGAACGCTGATTATTGTAGTTGTGTGATGGGAATTTAGATAGCTTCACTAAGTCGATTGTAATCTGTATGTTATATCTATGTTATAAACCACGGAACTCTTTTCAACTGACTTCAAGTAAAAAGAAGGTCATGTATGTATGTATTTTGTATAATTGATTTAAAAAAAATAGGTCCCGCTGAATTTCTTGCGCCGGTTCTTCTCAGGTCTGAGGCATTAACTTTAGTGAACTGGTGGTAAATTACGTACGTTCAAAAAATGAAGCATGTAACTTCTTATTTTGAATAAAATTATTTGACTTTGACATGACTTTGACTTTGTATGTTATGTTTAATTATAGAAATTGGATGATATTTGAGTATGATGATATGATATTTAGGCTTCCAAGTACCGATGCTTATTTTTATGTGCGCTTCAGTAATTATGTTTATATGTTTTCTCTAAATATCTCGGAAACTAAACATCATTATGAGACCATTTCTTTACTAAATACAGATAGATACATTTGTACACAATACTAGATACACTTCAAAGTCACAAAGTTTTACCAAAATCAGTTTAGTATGAATCGTGATGATTTATAATGTCGAAATACACGTTTTTTTGCTATATAAACGGCCATATCTTTTTTTAGTTAATATGAAAAAATGTTTTTTATAAGGAAATCATGGGGCCATAGATCTGAGTATATGAGGGTATAAAATTCTTGACAGACAGACAGCCAGGCGGACAACTGAGCGATCTTATAAGGGTTTCTTTTTTCCTTAAAAAGTACGGAATCCTTAAAAAATATATATATAAATTTTATAAAGTGACATGGTGTTACTTTATGAACTTAACGCAAATATTTGTTTTCATAGGAAATCGAACCTACAACTATCAATCACTAAAGCCACATATCAATAAATATTAATATTAGTTTCAAAATAATATATCCGCGGTTGAATCAAATCAATATTTGTTATACATGAAATATGTTCATATTAACAATTAAAACATACAAAGCTCACACGATGGTGCATTATGAGGGAAATGTTAGATTTCATGCAAAATTCACTGAAAATTAGCATTCACTGCGTGTAAGAGCACCGTCGTGCTAACCGGGGTTTTAATTGATTAACTTATACCTTAAGAAGAAGCTAGTATACCTACATGATATCTATAACTAAATTATTAAGTTATTCCATGTATATAAGCTTCCATCAGTGTCCTCGCCTTTATTAACAAATGGATATAAATGAGTTCTGTATTTTATAATTTTAGTAACGTAATTTAAATTAAATTCCGCCTCGATAATTGGACTATTCTATGTAAAAATATTTTGTCAATCCGATCCAGTATTTCCGGAGATTAGCACGCTTAACCAAACATATTTACTTTACTAAATATTTTTCTTTCGCTCTGGAAACAAGACAACGCGCGTTGTTGAGTTCCGTCACTCAACACGTATTGTTTGGAAAACTCTAGACACCTTCTATTTATGCTGCTAGATAGAAGCACAGGGCGAAGCTAAATCCTTAAGTTTTAATCGTTTTTTATTCTATTTCCAATAAAGAACTCAATTTAAAAAGTTTAAATAAAGTGATTGGCCCTGGCTGAGGATCCATTTTCCACTTAGTAGATTTTTATATTACAAAGATGTTTTTAATTAAAATCATATATTTTTTTATACATCAAGTTACTTATACGTTAAGTTTCTTACTGTATTAAGGCTTCTTAGGCTTAACAAAAATCTGAAACGAACACGAATGACCTTTAAAAATTAAAGTTAAATTAGAGATCAGCCTATACATTAATATTGTTAACTTTTTTCTTTACCTATACAATAACACGGAAAATGTCCCACTATATTGTTATAATAAATATAAGTAAATAGATTTTCTCAGCTTCAAGCCGTATGCCGCACATAGCTGAGTAGGCAGAGGTTACTTAGTGTTAAGACACTCCGTTTCCCATTTTTCGCAGAATTCTCGAGGCTTTGCGTGTTAGTGGTGGAACAATCGCCGCGCTTTGCCTCAACACCAGAGCGAGAAAAGGAAAATATACATTTAAAAAATATCTCATTCAAGTCACACTTGTGTCCCTGCGCTACGACTGATCTCGAATTTGTATTATAATTATTAAAATAATAATAAAAAGGTGTTTAATTTTTCAATTTTTAATTATAATTATTTTTTAATTTATTTTAAAAAATGTGTTACAGCTGCTGTCACGCACTAATTATAAAATAAGATTACTTCAATTATTGTATGCAATATAACGTTCATCAATCACAAAGTTTATTAAAATGAGTTATATTAAAAACACGTATACGCTTTAATAATATTACGAACGTTTTTGTAGTCAAATTTTAAAAAATAATTGCTATATTTTTTTTCACAAAAAGTCAGCATGAATGGATTTCGCACTGGGAGAAGCAGATTTTGTATAATTTATTCGCTTTAGTAACAAGACTAAACGCGGCGTTAAGTTCCAATCGCCCAATTTTCGAGACATTGTTTGTTGGGTGCCTCAATAAGAAATATCTCGAAAATTGGGCGATGCGCGGGGAAAGAATTGTCTTAACAATAGGTATAAAGTGAACATTTCTCGTTTTTTAGCCACATTTTCAATAATTTGTCTAAAATAAAAATATCAACAAATTACTTTTTTTTTCTCATCCTAATATTAGATAATTTATTTAATTATTCTAAAGATTTCTTACAAAAAATTCCTGTAAAATTCGATTTTTTGTGCAAAATGTATAAATATCTAAAATCCGTTCTTTTTTATTACTTCTTATTTCTTTATTTTTCTTATCTAAACTTAGCTAACAATAAAGCGTGAGCTGTATCCCTAGCGGGGTAGTCAGAGAAAACGGAGCGCCAAACGCTACGGTCTCGGCATACGACCACGGCTATCCTTTAAACTTATCTCTACCATTATGACGTATAAAAACACGTTAATATATAATACTACACGTATAATGCAGTAAGTTGTTTATTTAATAATCGGTAATTTTTTTAATAGTTTGGACATAATAATTTGAGCGAAGATTATTTTCTTGTTTCGTACTCTTTAGAGCGTGTTTTACTTGTTAGATTTTATTTTTACTTAACTCATTTTGAAGTTAGATATGTAAACTCGTGTTAAGTATGCCGCATTACTTATTATGAAGAGCTCTAATAAAGCAGTTAAGATTTTATTGTTTCTTATTGTTTTACTATAAACTACATAGTTAAGTTTAGACGTGATTTTGTTAATTGTTGCAACTATCAGGAGATTGCAAGCAAAGTTGTGAGTAACAGCAATAATGTTTACATATTTTATATGTGCTAAGAAAGGTTTTTCATTTGATACCCCACACGATACCGTAAAGAAATTATTATTTTTAGGTTTTAGTGTTACTTTTAGTTTACTTTAAGTTCCCTAGAGGGCGCTGTAGTCAATTTAAAGTGACATCATACAGTCTATAACCAGCGGGCAATCAAGACGACAATTGTAACGACACCTTTATGTTTAATTATAATTGCCAGTTTAGAAGTTATGAGGGAACAGATGAACATGCATACCTACCGTATTGACTCTAGTATGTTTCTTATTATCTGTTATGCCATCAAGCTTACTCGTCACTTTCCATACAGAAATCGTTATGTATAAGATACAGGATAAAATAGTTATTGTAGGGGGCTCCCTTACAAGAAATGTTATTTTTTGCCGTGGTACAAAACCTTTCGTGCGGGCTCGTGCCCGACTCGCACTTCGCCAGTATATTTGGTTAATAAATAATCACTTACATTATGCCTTATACCATATATTATTCATGTATATTTGAACTCGTTCATCGTTACCCATCTCCCAAATCTTTACGTCTAATAATCAATGTAGGCCTAATAAAGTATTTGCTATGTACCCTCCGTGTATACTATTACTGTAGCGGTCAAATTATAAGAATATACGATTTAGCGTTCGCCATAAATTGTTCCTGATAACGTTCAAATATTCACGAATGGCCACAGAGTGATTTAATACTGATCATTTGTTAGTATCAATTTGAATTGGCTATAGATCTGTTCACGTACACTATATTTTGCTAGATAGGCTGTATCAAATAATGAATGGTCACTCCGGGCTTTACTTTGTTTTTGTGGTCCGCAATGTGAAATGTGAAATGGAAAAGCTGGATATTTTCAGTTCCCTTCAGTATAAAAATAATACATGCCTAATTTTTAATTCTATTTCTAATTCTCTTAGTTTCGTCATTGCGTCACATTTCAGTAGCTCAGAAACGGCGGAATTTTATACATATGTATTTATATAAAAGGTTATAGAAAAAATGTAACGAGTTGAGGTGTTGAATGGTGTGAATATTAGAAATATTAGAAATACAATAAATCTATCCCGTGAACTGTATGAATATTATATAAAAGATAAGCAAACATATTTATATTTTCTAGTACTTTACTTACTACTTTACTACAGTAAAAAAGATGTAATCTATGATGTAATCTTTGATGACACCACAAACTCCAAAAAACGAGCCGCCATTTTGACACAGTTACATCAGATCAAGGAAATGGCGTCGTTTTCCCGCGAAATAGTTTCCTTTTGCCGAGTAACGTTTGACAACGGCACCGGCTTATCTGCATTCTGCCAATACGTAAATACATCACTGTCACTGATTTAATGTATTTTTGTACGAGCAGCTCGATTTTTATAAATATGTAAAATAGTTGCAGTTTAAGTGATAAATAAAAATAAAGCATTGTATTATCTGATTATAGAATAAAAAATTTGCCGCAAATTATAATTTAATACTAATTAAGAAAAAAATAATTCAATAAATTATTAATTTATTCGTTTTAAAAATTAAAAACACGCTTAAGGTTTCATCGGCAACATTCCAGTTCAATTGTTAGAATACTATTCACGGTTCCAAAGTCTTTGGTTTAAAGCATGAGCATAAGCTCATAAGCATTCCAGGTTCGGACTTCACCAGTGGACCAGCTCTTTGGTACCATATTATAGTGTATTGTGGATCAGTAGACAAAAACTTTGTAAAAATTTCCCTACAGAGATGCTAACAACATAAACAAAATGTAACAAGCGAATATGAATTTCGACGACGCTAGATGAAAACGTATGTCTTAGTAGTCAGAGCTCTTGCAGGGTTTCCAAGAGGCTCAAACCTCTGCCTATCCTGAAAAGAAAGGAAAAAAAAACATTTAACCTTACGAGGAATTGAACCCACTCTAACTACGTACAGTCAATTTATCTTGACTACGCTAAGTTATGTTACTACACTGTAACAAAATATTATGCAAATTTGTATTATAATAGCAATACAGTAACGAATGTTCCGCATGAACGTCGTTTAATTTAAATTTGAAATGTGGGATTACAGCTTCCGTTGTGTTTAGTCGTAATGTTACCTGCAAATATTTGTTAGTCGAACAATGCAGCAATAGTTATTCAAATATGTATTAATGCACGCTGTTTTCGTACTGGTATTTTAGATAGATTTTGTATGTGAGTGTTTTTTTTTAGCATAAGATAACAAATTTAAAAAGTATTCTTATAAAAATAAATAAAAGATAGAAAATAATAAAAGAAAATCAGCATTAATTAGTCAATATGATGTTCCCAAATTAAAAGAATAAAATATGTTAAAACGTCATAAATATTAGATTAGATTAGAACATTTAACAAAATATTTTTTAAAACAAAAATCCCGACCGCATCAAACTAACAAGAAAATAAACAAGTCCAATAGTTTATTAGGATTAACAGTAGGGACCTCTTTAAATTATGCGAGGTTCCTGGTAAAGATTTTATTGATTGAAGAATCACTTATAGGTCCCGACTGTTTATCCTAATAAACTATTGGACTTGTTTATTTTCTTTTTAGTTTGATGCAGTCGGGATTTTTGTTTTTACAAATATTTTTTATTTTTCATTTTTTTGTTAGAATATATTATGGTAATGATAATCATGATATACTTTTTTGAAATTCTGAAATTGAGCTCTTGAATTTGATACCCATATTGTAGTATTCGAAACATTTTTTTTTTCACTAAGTCCAATCGCGTACCACAGCCGCCATGATTATTTTTTATTACCGTCACCTATCTAAGAACACTTGGGTTGCTAATACGAATCTAACGATACCTAAAATATGTTGAGCGGTTCTGGAGATACGAGGTAATAAAGAATATTACATACATACAAGATACGAGCGAAAAACATAACCCTTCCTTAGCAGTCGGGAAAAAATTAACTAAAACGAATTACATGTGTATACATGTGTATACCCGTGAACACAGACCCAAACACACAGCAAAATATTTAAAATGTCGGGTTTCCAAAAATGTATAATACTAAACATACCTGATTAATCCGGTTAAGGAGTAATTTAAAAATAATTTAAATATTAAAAAAAAAACAAAATTTAATATTTAATAATAACATATTTATTTTGCAAAATTTAAGCTAGTATTATAAATTTTCATTGGCAGAACGTGAACAAGTCTTTGCGTCAAAACTAAAAGCTGAAGAAAATTTTGACGCGAGAAAACTACACCAGACAGAATTGCGCATTGTTTGTTGTACCGTAAATCTTAAACACAATAAGCCTGATTTGCATACACATAAAACTGAAATTGGGCGTTTAATAGCACCTAAATATTGTTAATACTTAGGTAAATATTTGTGTAATATTTGGGTTCGTATTTATTGCAGCTTAGAGAAAAATCCAACTTTTTAAAAATTTAATTGATAAAAATTACATTAAACTTTGTGTTATTTTTTACATATCCATATTAGTGCAGCACGTCTTTTTTCGTCTGCATTTTTGTCTGTTTCTTGTTTTACCGATGTTTTTGTAATTGTTTTGTGTTATATTTTTGGAATCCTCCTTAATGATGATGATGTAAAGAAATATATTTTAAAAAATTTTTACGATTATATTTGACACGGTTAAATTCACTGCTAAATTTTTACTTCTACATTTGATACTCCAGATTTTTGCATTCTGTACTCTCATAAAAAAAATGTTTATTAGACCACAAACTACTGTTTCCACAAATGACTGTTAGGTGAAACAAAACTGTTTACACCTTCACGCTCTTTGTGTGTGGGCAGACTTCGAAACGTTGCTTGTAGTATGTCTTTCCGAAGCAAGTTAATCATATATATGTACTTAATACCTATTATAAAGTTAATATGTAATAGTTGGTTTGGTTGAATTCAGGCTGATGGGAAACATTGCTGGTTGACAATATTTTAATTATCTGTCGTACTTAAAATGCACTATTTCCTGAACCTGATATAGAACCCAAAACCATCGCGATTATAGCTACAAACTCATTTCCATTGCGTGACAACGGCCGAATGTATTATATTTTTGTTATTGCTTATGTTATTGGTTATTATTTGATACTGTTATTATCAATGTCTCGCATATATAATATATATAGCGGAAGAGCCTGTGGCAGCCACACTTTCATTATTCTACAAAATCTGTTAAAAAGGTCGATCCAAATTTCATATTCCCTGGTCGTTCTTACTAGCGTTGGGTACATGTATGTGAAAGAAAGTTTCAGGTTATATAAAATAACGAAGGTCTGGCTGCCACAAGCTCTTAAGCCAGCAAGACACATCAATCTTAATATTAAAATATCAAATCACTCTTTGACACTGACAAGTTCAAGTTAACCAGAAATTTTATTAGAGAACTTACTACAATATTTATCTGATATTCTGAAAGCTAGCCAATTTGAGATAGTCAGCTGACTTTAACTATCTATGCAGAGTGAGAGCCCTCCACGTCGACTTTAACGTGCCAACTTGTAAAATGGTCTTATTTATTTTTTTAGAAAAACTTTACTATATTTATATTTTTAAAAAATATATTATAATAAAAAAAAATTATATTTATTATTATCGTCGTATAGTAATACAATACCTTCATAGAAGAGTTTGATGTCTTTGCCAAGAAGACCAGGTTAAATACACTCCCAAGTCCCAGGACGTTTTAATTCAACTTGTCTTTTGGTATTACATAAACGTTTTTTGGTTTTACATTTTTTTTGGTTTAATAGTTACATTCTTGGTCAGGGTAGTAAAATGCAGCAGATATATTATATTTTTTTCAACACGACGATTAATTTACCCCAATTGGTTTTGTGAGCGTTTGGAGCGTTGCCAAGTTAGACGTTAAAGCCTAAACTAGATATCGATCAACTAATTGAAAGCTACAACAAAAAGAAAAATATTATAATTGTTAAATTTTTGAGGCTGTCGTGGATGTGTCTGTAAGCACGACGGTTGTGAGATCGATTTCCACTCAGAGGAATGAAACAATAAATATTTTAATTTTCTTGCTCTTGTTTAGAGGGAAAGTCAGGAAATCTATTAACACTAGGAAAAAAAAGAATAAAGTCGATGTTGAGTTCTACAACTTAACACGCAGTGCCTTTAGAATTCAGCTAAAAAGTGGAAAATCAAAGTGTTTTAATGTGAATAGAATGTTCCCAGGTTTCCCCCACCTGACCTGTTATATGCGGGATAGAGCTTTAAAATATGATGAAGAAAAAACACATAATATAACGATTCGTCTGAACTCTACTTTAAATGTAAATAAAGGCTATGGTCCCCGTCGTCCTCACAAATCCTATATACATAGCTAAATAGTAAATATATGTATGTATATAAGGGAGAAACAAAGTCAACGCTCGATCGTAACAAAGTGCTTGCACACGCGCTACAAAGTAAATAAAAAGTGCAACGCAGTACACAACCCGTAGCTGCTTCAATCGTAAATTTCTTTATGTCTATATACTTATTTAATATTTGCTACGTTGTAAATTATATATTTGAATGTGCGTCGTAGTTCTGGGTTTTTTTTATTATCGTATTCTGTCTTGTACATAGCTGTGTAGAGAATGAGGCCGTCGTGACGCAGGGGCACATGTGTGCGACTTTAAACGCGATATTTGTGGGTTCGATTGCGCTCTGTAGAATGAAATATTTAATATTTTTCTTTCCTAATGAGTTGAGTGAGGTAATGAGTTGAGTTCCGCCATTTATCACACAAAAACTAGGAGGTAAGTGAAGTGTCACTAACTAATAGCTTCCAAGGTTCTCTCTGCCTACTCTACCATGTGATACAGCGTGAAGCTATTTCCTGAATGCTACGAGATACAATGTGATGCTAATGCGACAGTTGTGGGTTCGTTTTACTTTTGGGGAAACCAATTATTTTCATTTCCTCGCTCTGTTAACAGCGATAAGTTCCGCCACTCAACACGCTATGTCTCGAAAATTAGGTATAAATAGATAACTGAGTGTTTTAACACTACGTTTCCTAAATGTATATGCGGAATACAACGTGAAGCTACTATTAAGCACACATTTTAAAGCCAAAACTGACATCCACAGATAAAACAGCAAATTCTGTCCACAATGATAGTAAATTCATATTCAATGTTTATGTTTACACCGTCCGTCTGTACACTCGGCCGTATGTCGGACAGTCAGTGCCAAGAGAGATATTACAGGCTACACCGAGCTATTCGCCTGCGGTTTTACCCGCACTATGTCACCGGGAGTCCCCGTAGGTTCCCGCGATGGCGGCGTGTGTCCCAATAAATTCTTTTAACGCCCGACATAAATGTTTACAGTTCTAACAGAATGTATTGCTGCGTTTATTTTGGTTCGACAAATTAGTTATGGTTGTTTCGTGATGCTTGCGCTTAGATTGAGGTGAATATATTGGATTTTGTGTGTTATATTAATGTAAGTAATTATTTTTATTGTTTTTCAAAATAGTAATGTAGAAAAACTTTAAATATATTGCTTTGAATTTAAAGTTGGTTTCTCATTCAAGGATCTCTCATATTTTAATCAAATATAGTTTTACAAAGATACCTTGAACTTATTGTATTATGTTTTAGGTAAGAAAAAGTACCTGAACTTATGACAAAATTTAGACCTATGTATATATTACAGAAAGCAGGCCGCAATGGTAGAATGGGGCAGAATGTGACTAAACGCGTTGGTTGTGGGTTCGATCTGCATTCGGGAGAAATAATCATTCATTTCTTCGATCTAGCAGAAAGAAAAAGAATCAAAATATTAATAAATCAAAATATTATATTTTTTCAATATTTAATTTACTTATTAGTAGGAGAAAATGAACTAAATTAAGTTTTTTCTGCAATTTTCACGTTAAATAAAAAGAACATCTGAAATAAAATATCCATAATGGGTACATTAATTGATGTTGTAATCGAACTCTTTTAGTAGCCAATTAGTGTAATTGGAAAATCATATGAGAGTATTGAATTTTGAAAGCTTTTACCACAACTTATATAAACGTTGTATATCATTTATATAGAATATAGCTAACGAACTATTAATGTAATTTACCACAAATGAAAATAAATACTAAAAGTATTACTATTTTTTAGGCCAGTCGTGGTGCAGAGGCACAAGCGTATGACTGTAATCGCGACCGAGACAAAGCGCGGCGTTGAGTTCCGCCACTCAACTCACAATGTCCCGTAAATTCTGCGGAAAGTGGGTTACGGAGTGTCCTAACACTAGGTTCCCTATGCATACCTTACAACAGATATATACGGGATACAGCGTGAAGCTGATAAAAAAATGTTAAACATAATCATTAGTCATCCCCTGATACTTTATTCTGGTAAAAAGCTTATTACGTTTTCACCATCCATTACCGTTCAGTACGAGATATGTATACCATCAACGTTACTGGATTATCTTCATACAAGAGATGTAATGATGTTGGTAGATATTAAAAACGTCGGGAACAGCTCTAGTTGATTTATAGAGGATATTACACAAACCTTTTGTATTCATTTTCTTTCGAATATCATATTTGGGAGTGTATTTCGTTTTTGTTACGAAATTATGATTAGGCCGTCGTTGTAGCGCAGTGGCATAACATTTTGCTGTAATCACGGTGGTTGTAGGTTTGATTTCCATTTTAGGGAAAATTAGTTCTTTTAATGTGTAATAATTGGGGGAAAAGTGAGGTACGGAGTATATTTACACTAGGTTCCCTCTGCCTACCCTGCTGTATGCAGAGCGGCTGTAAAAAATCAACTTGGTTAATAGATAGGAGATTTTCTATTGTATATTCAATATAAAATCAAATTCAATAATGAATATAATTGTTGAATTAATATAATTTTTATTTAAAATAAATTATAATTTTTATATTACAGTGTTTCTAAAAATATTCTTTCTTTAGTTGTAGCTAACACTTAATCTTAATATATCTGGTTATCTTAGCACTGGCTTCCCTTCACCTTCCCAACTATATGCGGGATACAGCGTGAAGCAAAACACAAATTTATAAAAATCATAAATCATAGTCTAATCATAGAGGCCGGTCGTGGCGCAGCGGCACGAGGTGTGACTGCAAAACCGGCTGGTTGTGGGTTCGATCCCCACTCGAGGAGATGAAATATTTACTTAAATTTATATTTCCATTTCTTCGCTCTGTTGAGTTCTGCCACTCAACACGCAATGCCTCCAGAATTCGGCAGAATGTGGGGAATGGAGTGTCTTAACACTAGGTTCCCTCTGCCTACCCTGCTGTGCGCGGGATACAGTGTGAAGCTAATTTATTTATTTTTTTTCATAAATCATAGTCTTTACGAAATACTATTACAAAAGCTTGGTGTTAATTTTTTTAAGTTTTTCAATACATAATGATAGTACTATAATAATTGGTCAATCTATATCGGGTCCGCTGTAACGGCGCGTCGTTGGCCGCGGTCCAGCTGCTTACAGAGTAAACAAGTATCAGTATGGAATTAAAAATATAAAGTTTAAAAAGGTTTCATTTTATAGCTACTGTAAAGTGCCATATCACAAGTTACTTTACTTTTACTATGTAATTTATGATATGATTATAAGAAATACAATTATTTGAGGTAAATTTACTTTTTTTCTAAAGTGAGGTTAATGGGTGCTTATGTAAATTAACTTTAAAATAGCGTTTCTTAAATAAAATATTAAAAAAATATTGAATTGCCGAGATGAGCAGAAACAAATAAGTTTCATCTCAGGATATTTTCTTTTTCTCGCACATTTATAATCATTTTATGTTTTGGTACAGACACTCACCTCCCGACTCTCCGGCCAATTTATTAAACATTAAGCCCAATCATCAAGACCTCGAACATCACGGCCTCCAATATATTTTTTATAGCTTCGCGCTGTGTTGGACGCAAATAGCAGGGTAGGCTATGTGCGGAAACCTAGGAACCTTGTATTAAGATTCTCCGTTCTCATTAAGACTCTTCCGTTCCCCACTTTCCACTGAATTCTGGAGGCATTATATGTAGAATGAAAATCGAACCCGCAACCTGTCGCGCTTACAGCCACTCGCTTATATCCCTGCGCCACGACCCTCATAAAATTACTTATGTTAACAAAAATCTTAGTAAAAGTTCGGGAACGCAATTTGCAATCATTATCTCACTAGCTCTACATTTTTGACGGCAAACACGCGCTAACTTGTTCAAATATCTTATGAAATTTACATAATTTTCCAAAGATATTACGGTTGTCGGACGATCATTTTTACTTAAGTGTTTAAGTTGTGTATTCAAATATTAAGATACAATAAATGGAATATATTCTCTTCACGCTTCGTCTCACAGGTTGTTATGTGCTATAGGCTGTAGCTGGATATAGCAGATTTAACAGAGAAAAGAGAGAATAAAGTTAAAACACCCTGTTCCCTATTTTGGAGACATTATGTATTGAGTGGCGGAAATTAATGCCGCGCTTCGTCTTGCACTGGAGAGACGAATGACGAGGCGAGCGAGGAAAATGAAAATTATTCGATCTCCGAATAATTTTCAGTAATCGAACCAATCACACTTACGTTTATAGCAAAATCATCCCATTTAAAAAAAAAAAACAAAAACATGACAATTTTATTATGTTGATAAAACTTCGACTTTGTTTCTACAATTCCATCGTTTAAAAAAGAGAAAAAAGGAATGTGTAACATTGATACAGGAAGGATAAGCTCGAGCATTACACTCGGTCTGATAAACCTCAAATCCTTGACCGAGAATCGATACATTAGTAGCTGTCACACGTCCACTATGTGTATGTATGTATGTGTTCTAGACGTAAATATAAATAATGGAGAAACCAGAGTGAAATCGTCTAACAATAGATTAAACTATTTTAGACGGCGCGACGGTAGTGGATTCGATTCTATCTCGAGATAATGGATTTGTTTTCATTTTACTATAATAACAAAGCGCAGTGAAAAGTTCCAATGTATCGAAAATTAAGCGAAAAGTTGGTAACGGAGAGTCGCAACACTTAGTTTCCTCTCCTTCGGTGCTGCATATGGTGTAAAGCACAAAGCTAAAAAAAGACTCCGTCCCTCACGACACTTCTTTCCACTAAGGTATATTCACTTTGCGTATTGAGGTAACTTAACGCCGTATTTTATCGAACCTACAAAATAAAAAAATACCACCATAGGATGGTGGCTACGCCACAATGGCTATTATACTAATATTATAATTGTGAATGTTAATTTGTTTGTTACTTGATTATGATTATCATGAAAATTTGTACACTTATTTTTAAAGATATCAGAAAGGACATAAGACACTTTTTATTTAAAAAACTCTTTGGCTTTAATATAAAATTAAAATTAAAATTAATAATAATTTAAACGAGCGAAGCCAGTTCAGCATCTACTACTACTACTCTACTGTCACTGTATACAATCCCTCCATGTTGCCCGCTGCGGCGGTCGCGTTGTCCGTGACGATTAATAAACTTGTTTAACCTCCTCCTATACGCGGGATACGGCGTGGAGAAAACATAAAAATATTTCATTTATAGAAGCTTAATATTTGAAGACACAACATAAACACTTAAGTCAAAATTATCGTCGGACAGCCATAATATCTATGGAAAATTATGTAAATTTCATAAGATATTTGAACAAGTTAGCGCGTGTTTGCCGTCAAAAATGTAGAGCTAGTGAGATAATGATTGCAAATTGCGTTCTCCAACTTTTACTAAGATTTTTGTTAACATAAGTAATTTTGTGAGGGTCGTGGCGCAGGGATATAAGCGTGCGACTGTAAGCGCGACAGGTTGCGGGAACGATTTGCTTTGTACATGTGATGCCTCCAAAATTCAGCGGAAAGGGGGGATAGGAAGAGTCTTAATGGGAACGGAGTGTCTTAACACTAGGTTCCCTGTGCCTACCCTGCTGTGTGCGGGATACAGCGTGAAGCTGATTTATGTTCGAGGCCTTGATGGTTGGGCGTTCGATCGCCAGTGGAATGAATTATTTACATTTCAGTGGTTACATATTTAATGTTTAATAAATTGGTCGGAGAGTCGGGAACGGAGTGTCTGTACCAAAACATAAAGTAATTATAAATATGCGAGAAAAAGAAAATATCCTGAGATGAAACTTATTTGTTTCTGCTCATCTCGGCAATTCAATATTTTTTTAATATTTTATTTAAGAAACGCTATTTTAAAGTTAATTTACATAAGCACGCATTTACTTCACTTTAGAAAAAAAGTAAATTTACCTCAAAATAATTGTATTTCTTATAAACGTATCATAACTTACATAGTAACAGTAAAGTAACTTGTGATATGGCACTTTGCAGTAGCTATAAAATGGAACCTTTTTAAACTTTATGTTTTTAATTTCATACTGATACTTGTTTACTCTGTAAGCAGCTGGACGGCGGCCAACGACGCGCCATTACAGCGGACCAGATATAGATTGACCAATTGGTAATTATTATAATACTTTCCTTAATTGGAAACCTATAAAAAATGAACACCAAGTTTCTGTTATAGTATTTTGCAAAGACTATGATTTATGATTTTTTAAATTTGTTTTTAGCTTCACGCTGTATCCCGCATATGGTAGGATAGGTAGAGGGAAGCCAGTGCTAAAATACCCCGATATAAAAAAGATAATGTTACCACCACTAAACAAAGAATATTTTTAGAAACATGTCAAAAATTGATATGGCTTAGTGTGGTATGCCGCCAGCCGAGCATCTTATTATACACTGTAATATAAAGAAATATGATTAATTTCAAGTAAAATAATATTAATTCAATAATGAATACGATATATAATACAAAAAACCTTTTAACCAGGTTGATTTTTTATAGCAGCACTGCATACAGAAGGTTAGGCAGAGGGAGGTATAGTGTAAATGTACTCCGTACCTCACTTTCCCCTCAATTATTACACATTAAAATAACAAATATCCCCTAAAATGGGAATCAAACCTACAACCACCTTGATTACAGCGAAATACTGTGCCACTGCGCTACAACGACTTCCTAATCATAATTTCGTAACAAAAACGAAATACACTCGCAAATATGATATTCGAAAGAAAATTAATACAAAAGGTTTGTGTAATATCCTCTATAAATCAAATAAAGCTGTTCCCGACGTTTTTAATATCTACCAACATCATTACATCTCTTGTATGAAGATAATCCAGTAACGTTGATCGTATACATATCTCGTACTGAACGGTAATGGATGGTGAAAACGTAATAAGCTTTTTACCAGAATAAAGTAACGACATAAGACTAATGGTTATGTTTAACATATTTTTGTCAGCCACACGCCGTATCCCGTATACCCGTTGTATGGTATGCATAGGGAACCTAGTGGCTTAACACTCCGTTACCTACTTTCCGCCGAATTTAAGAAACATTGTGTGTTGAGTGGCGGAACTCTACGCCGCGCTTTGTCTTGGTCGCGATTACAGTCATACGCTTTTCCCACTGCGCCACAGCTGGCCTAAAAAATAGTAATACTTTTAGTATTTATTTTCATTTGTGGTAAATTACATTAATAGTTCGTTAGCTATATTCTATATAAATGATATACAACTTTTATATAAGTTGTGGTAAAAGCTCTCAAAATTAAATACTATCATATGATTTTCCAATTAGACTAATTGGCTACTAAAAGAGTTCGATTACAACATCAATTAATGTACCCATTATGGATATTTCAGTTGTTCTCTTTATTTAACGTGAAAATAGCAAAAAAAAATGTATATTTTCTTCTACTAAGAAGTGAAAGAAATATTTAAAAAATATAGTATTATGATGTCTTTTTTCTGCCACAGCGAAGAAATGAAAATTATCCGAATACAAATCGAACCCACAACCAACGCGTTTAGTCACATTCTGCTCCATTCGACCATGGCTGCCTGCTTTCTATAACATATACATAGGTTTAAATTTCGTCATAAATTTGTTTAGATACATTTTCTAATATATAACATAATACAATAAGTTCCAGGTATCTTTGTAGAACTATATCTGTATAAAATACGAGAGATCCTTGAATGAGAAATCAACTTTAAATTTAAAGCGATATATTTATAGTTTTTCTATATTACTATTTTAAAAACAATAAAAATAAATACATATATTAATATAACACACAAAATCAATATATTCAACTTAATCTAAGCGCAAGCATCACAGAACAACCATAACTAATTTGTCGAACCAAAATAAACGCAGCAATACATTCTGTTAGAACAGTTAACATTTATGTCGGGCGTTAAAAGAATTTATTGGGACACACGCCGCCATCGCGGGAACCTACGGGGATTCCCGTTGACATAGTGCGGGTAAAACCGCAGGCGAATAGCTCGGTGTAGCCTGTAATATCTCTCTTGGCACTGACTGTCCGACATACGGCCGAGTGTACAGACGGACAGTATAAACATAAACATTGAATATGAATTTACTAGCATTGTGGACAGAATTTGCTGTTTTATATGTGGATGTCAGTTTTGGCTTTAAAATGTGTGTTTAATAGTAGCTTCACGCTGTATCACATAGTAGAGTTAGGCAGAGAGAACCTTGGAAGCTAGTGGTTTTTCTTTTTTTTTTTTTTTAAGTTGAAGTAGTTTAATTTTAAAACGATTTTCTTTTTAATTATGTTTTATGGGGACACACTACATTATTTATTTATCAAATTGTTTTACATTTATTTTACTAGAATATTTTACAGTTACTTTTACTAAAATTTTCACAAAGACTTACTTTTTTTTAAAATATACGTTTTTTAATTTAATTTAGTTTAATTTAGTGCTGTATGATAACCGTGGATAATCTTATATTATCTAGGAATCATAAGCTAGTTTCGAAAGAGTGCTTGCTAAAAGCATACAATTTTGTTCATCATTAAATTTGGAATAATTTTTGAATTTTATGGTGATGCGTTTGCACCTTTTTAAGTAAATGGCACCTTTCTGGCGTATCGGAAATTTTACACTGCAACCCTTTGTTACCATGTTCCAGAATAAAAACTTAGTCTTATTCTGGTCAGGATACGTACTTTCCGGACTGGTATGTACAACAGGGGAGTTGGGGCCAAATTTTTGCCACGGAGCTCTCACAGCACCGGAGAACCCACACCGTTGCGTTGCAGATGGCCTGAAGTTCGTGCTCATGAATTTCAGGTACATATGTCCCGCCGGGTGTGGGTTCCCAGGCGTAGGGTACACTCGTTTGGTCTCCGTGTAATTTATGTTGGCTGTTGCCGATGATCTGGCTGAGTACAAAGACGCTAGATGTATGTCCGAAAGTTCTACCATCACAACCTTAGCAATAAGCCACGGTTGAGCGAGCCAAAGCCTCCCACCGCTTTCGGACGGGACAGTCCTCGCTAAAGGCGTTGTGATCTGCACGGTCAATCTTAACCCTAACGGAGTTTTTGCATTGCGTGATAAATGGCGGAACTCAACTCATTACCAGAGCTAATAAAGGAAAATATTAAATATTTCATTCCACAGAGCGGAATCGAACCCATCAAACCAACGTCACGACGGCCTAATTCTCTCTACACAGCTATATGCAGGACAGAATGTGATAACAATAAAATCTAAAGCAGAAATCGAACCCAGAACTACGACGCACATTCAAATATATAATTCACAACGTAGCAAATATTTAATAAGTATATAGACATAAAGAAATTTACGATTGAAGCAGCTACGGGTTGTGTACTGCGTTGCACTTTTTATTTACTTGGTAGCGCGTGTGCAAGCACTTTGTTACGATCGAGCGTTGACTTTGTTTCTCCCTTATATACATATATTTACTATTTAGCTCCGTCGTCCTCACAAACCTACAGTTTGTGAGGACGACGGAGACCATATCATTTATTTATATTTAAAGTAATAGAGTTTAGATGAATCGTTATATTATTTATTTTTTCTGTATCATTTTTTTCAAGCTGTATCCCGCATATAGCAGGTCAGGCAAAGAAAACCTGGGAACTTAGGATTAAGGCATTCTATTCACATTAAATCACTTCGATTCCCACTTTTTAGCTGAATTCTGAAGGCACTGCGTGTTAAGTTGTGGAACTCAATATCAATTTTATTCTTTTTTTTTTCCAGTGTTAAGAGATTTCCGTTCCCCACTTTCCCGCTAAACCCTCAAGGCTTTGCCTCATTACCAGAGCAAGAAAATAAAAAATATTATGTTACTTCGAAACACACAGCGTTGATTGAAGAAGCAGTCTCTTAATTTCGCCTATTTGCATATATAAATGGTTGACTTACCAAATAATCCTCGAAATACTTTCCTCTTTCACTTCTGCAGTGACGTACGTCATCTATTATCTGTGGCGACGTGCTGTCATCTGTCACTCATAGCGTCTTATAATTTTGCCGCGATCGGATGAAAAATTTATAAATAACAAAATTTTTCTC